>PYUH01000044.1:1069488-1081894 GCA_016808085.1 Suaeda aralocaspica | reverse complement strand
AAAAAAAAAAAAAAAAAAAAAAAAAAAAAAAAAAAAAAAGGTATGTGGCTCCGTGCTATCTGATTTTATTGATATTCAAAAGCAGTTAAACAGAATCAAGTTATACCCTGCTCAGGAGAAGTTTAACTCCGTGCTCAGATTCAATAACTAGCCTAAATGTAGGATTGTGCTGATAATCTGGCGAAAGCGAAAAGCTAAACTTGGACAAGATGAGCGATAGTACTACTTTGAGTTCAGCCATGGCAAAGTTTTGGCCAAGGCATACACGAGAGCCTAACCCAAAAGGTATGTAAGCTTGAGGGTTTTTGCATGCTGCTGCAATCCCATTTGCAAACCTTTCAGGGTGAAATTCAGATGTGTCTGCGCCCCACAAAGCTGGATTCCGGTGCACCAATGCTACAGGAACTTGGATGTCCATTCCTTTTGGAACTTGAATGTCTTTTAGCTTGGCATCTTCAAGGGCAGTTCGTGATATAAACACTGCTGGAGGGTATAGACGAAGTGTCTCTTGAATTATCGTTGTCAACTGCCAAAGGAAGTATCAGGGTTATAAATAAACTAGTTGGACTAGAAAGTAAATTTAATGGCAGGATGACAAGATGACCTAGCAGAAACTGAAATGAAACGGATTTGACTGAGCCAAAGATCAACACTATTCAACTAACTAATCATGAAAAACTAGTTGTGAATAGTTTTGAATATGATCTGATCCAATAAAACCAGAAACTGAACTGAATGTCTTATCACCTAGACTGAACTTGATTTAAAAAGTTGCTAGATAATTGCTGAAAAAAACTTGCAGTTTGCATTCACTTTCAAACTGTCATTACTCTCGTAGTTTTGTAATAAACCATACACAATCAATCATAATATTTTTAGGAAAGTAACTATCCTTGTTATGCAAGCGGAGAAGAGTCCAGGTTCAAGAAATTTTAGAAAAGCTGTCGATCAAAACTCGAAATACCAATGCTCAGCACTCAGATATCCATGAGAGTATAAGGCCTTTTATCGCAAATAAAATCTAATCCGCACCTTCAAGCCATTACAGAAACTTTTAATTATCATACTCAAAGAACTCTCAAACTATTAAGAATGCCCATATGATCAGAACAAGCAACAAGCATACTCTAGTAACAACTAACAAGTATCAGTATCTCAACTAGAAAGAACAAACTAGAGGCAACGCTACATGCAATGTCTTCATAAGATATGAATTATATTGCTTCTCTGCTACTCTGTCTACAATTGATCAAGAAAATAACTCTTTTTTCAGGAGCAAAATTAATGTGAGATTTAATGCAAGACTGTACAATCTGTTATTGATATGTCAATTGTTGGAGACTAGTAATTATAAACCCTGTATCTAACACATTTTGCACTTCAGAAAAAAAGCAAACATACCACTTTCATATTTCTCAGACTGTCAACTGTCAAGTTCCCATCTCCAAAAGCTTTAAGCACCTCCTCTCGAGCACGAGCCTGCCATTCCGGGAATGCAGCCATTAACATTAAGCACCATGTTGCTGTGGTAGAAACAGTTTCATGACCAGCAAAATATATATTCTTGCAATTATCCACAATCAGCCTCTGGTGATCTATCTTCAAGGTTTCATCCTGATCACTGCAATTTCTGGCGCCTTCAAGAATCTTTTGTAAGAAATCCTTCTCACGTTTTGCTCCCATTCGTTCTTTGACAACCCTCCAAATCATCGAATTGACCTCCTTCTCTAATCTCTTTATCTCCCTATTGTTTTTGGTTGGCATATACCTGCATATATATGGTATACAGGAAACCTATTTTACATACTCGATCCTGTGCATTGATAATGTATCAAACTTCAGCCATGCAAGAACTGTTACTTACCCTGAAAAGGGAATGCCAACAAGTAAATTTTTTCCCATTAGCTGTTGAAGTTCCCTTATCTTTGAAAATATTTCTTTCCCCTTAGAGTAGCTGCTTCCAAATGCAGTTTTCAAAATTATATCAGCTGACATGTTTCTCAAATCCTGATCAACTATGATAGTTGCTGTCCCACCACTTTTAGTTACACTATCCTCCCATGAACTCATCATTGAGGTTGCAGCTTCTATCATCAAATCTATCATGCCCTGCACATATTCAGTTTTCAGTTCTGACAAAGTGGCACCATATTGACCAGAATGTTCACAACAAAGCAGGACATCATCAGTCGATTAATACAGACATCAAAGAGTAGAGATTAATGTTTTTGTTATAGCATTGTCACTTTCGGTGTATGTTCTCTCAAGTCTCAACCGGAAGCATGAAAACCCATTAAACAGGTGAAAGTGGTTAGTTCCCTTTTTTGGGAGACAATCCACATGGAATTGCAACACATACATCAAATCAAATATATCTCAGATGTCTGTAGAATTGAACAGTATCTATACTAAATCGATGAGACTCAGCTCAAAGTAGGGAAACAAACTTATTTTTAGTAATTAGAAAAGCTAGCTTGGGCACAAATAAATAATCACAATCAACCTTCATTGTTTAAAATCCCTGATGCAGTGATGCATAATAGAAGAAAACTAAGATTTCTAGCTTACCTTTATTTTCTCAGGGAAAAATTCCGGAGAAATGATCTTCCTTTGATATGACCAAACTGAACCACTTGAAGTGATAATGCCTTGACCTAACAGGGGACCACGCTCCTTTGACAAATAAGCAGGCTTTCCTAAATCCAAGGCACTACATTGGTTTATTTCCTTCAAAACATCAGGGTCTGTTACGCACAGCATTTGGATGCTTCCAGTAGAATATGTGAACACTGGCCCTGCTCACCAAATTTGTAGTTTCATTTATAATAAAGTCAGTGAGGTGCTATCAATGACAAAAAATTAAAGAAAATGAGAGGTACGGGCATGAATAATAGGGAAACACTATAGCCTTAAGATATCAGCTATGGAATTGTGATTAACCAAAGCAAGTGGTTCTATGTTTTCTTATGAATTGCAGCTTAACCTTCAGTCACACAGAAAGGAAAAGGTTTGTGTCATGCTTTACATTTGAAAACATGGTTGAATGTTATTAGATGGGGCATAAAATAATCATATCAAATTCAGTGACAAGCGGCTTGAACAAATGTCATCAGCTAGGAAGTGAGACAACCTAAGAATTTGCATTGCTGAGTACTAGTCCCCTGTATCCCATTATCCACAATTCCTAGTGTTGTTCAGACCTTTGCGCCTAACCACTCCCCTTAACCCAAAAAAATGGGTACATGGCAACATTTAGACCACAATGACAACTCTTATAGCATCATTTGAGTTTTCCTAAAAAAAAAAAAAAAACATTTCATGAAACCCATTGTTGTTGTCTACAACTTTACAACTTGTTGAATGCAACCTATTGCTTTCAAGGGGTTTTCGATTGAGGCATGCAACCCTATTAATCTCGGTGATTTGTGCACGGACAATACTTAGTAGTGCTTTTGGGAACAGGCAAACAGCAGCAGGGAGTTTTGGAAAGTTTAAAGAAACATTCACCCTCAACTTTCCTCAAAATCATAGGAATGACCAAATGACACTGAACGATTAACCGGAACATTGATCAAAGCAATAACTGATAATTATAGCTAACAAAAATTTTGATTAGAGGCTTAGAGCCCACCTCTTTAAATTAAGGTGTTGAACAATTGATTTGAAGAAATTGCTACCAATTTTTGAAAGGGGTACAAGTATTCAGCTGTGACAAAGTACAAATAATAATTTTTCATGATACAAAGGACCCATTTCATAATTCTAAATCAATTACAAATATTTGAACATATATAAAAAAAACTTTCTCTTATTACCTCTGTACCCCAATTCCCTGTTCTAGTATGAAAGGGAAAGTTCAATCAAAGTCAGCACACACAAAAAAAAACATAAATGATTAATCAACATCATACAAAACAACATTAAATCAATCAATCAAATTAACATGCAATTAAAAAACCATATAAAACCAACTATTGTCATCAACTAAAACAAATAATTGATACATGAATTTCAGAATATGATGATGATGATAATAATAATAATAATAATAATAATAATAATAATAATAATACAGAGAAAAAAAAGGGTGTTACAGTGTTATACCATAAGAGTGTTGCCACTCATTGAGGTGAGGAAAGAGGGTGAAAGGCCAATCATGGTGAATTTGAAGATGAGAAGAAGATGGTATGATAACATTAAATTTCATTTGAAGAATTTGAGGAATATTTCCCATTAAAATAGAACAAGGTTTTGGACCTCTGATCCCTTGCATTTCCATCTTCAACCTTAGCTTCTTAGGCTTCATCACCAACTTCATGTACATGACTACTGTTATCACTCCCACTATTATTGCTGTTATGCTTGTTATTACACCTTCCATGGTTGTGTAATTTTCCATTAATTTTGTAAGTGAAAATTCTTAGTTCTTTTCCCCTTGGTTTAAGGGGTCAAATGCACTTGCTCTCTTAATTAGGGGTGTGCAAAATCGGAAATCGGAAATTTTCCGATCCGGAAATTCGGATATCCGAATTTTCGAAACCAACAAAATTGATTCCGTATCCGTTCCGGAAAAGCCGGAAATTCGGATATCCGGAAAAAACAGGTCGGAAATCCGGTTCCGAATTATATACTAGAATTTTCTCTAAAATTTACACATATACCCTTAAAAACCGGATCGGAAATCCAGAAAAATTCGGAAAAATCCGGAAAACCGGAATTCCGGATTTTGCTTTCCTTAAAAATCCGGAATCCGATTTTTTAAAAATCCATTCCGTATCCGATCCGGGTTCCGGTTAAAAAACCGGATATCTAGTCCGCTTTTCAAATCTTGATCGGAATTCCGATTTTTCGGAACGGAATCGGAAAATTTCGGACCGGAAATTCGGAACCGTAAAATCTTGCACACCCCTACTCTTAATTAGGTGGATTGGTTTTATTTAGTGGAGTATGGGCCGAGCAAAACTATCTAAAAAAATATGAGAATCTAATTTGATTTGGAATCGGAAATAAATACGGCGGGTTTCTAATTTGAAATTGTTAGATAAATCAAAAGGGAAAGTTATTTTGGATGAAAATATGAATGTGATTTGATTTTTTCCAAAGAGATTACTTTTAGATTTCGGTTGGACATTGATGGTTTGTTTTCATTGGTTTTGAGGTTTCAAAAAAAGAAAAAAAGCTTTTGAAAATTTTACATGGTGCTCTATGGTCAAACTGGGAACGGTATGCAACTAATCAAGGTTGAAAAGGCCTTGAAAAATAAGTGTGAGCGATACCAAGAATCTGGTCAAAATCAATAGAACCAGAATCAACTCAACTGGATCCTTGTTTTTTAGAACTAGAACCACTTGAATAAGGTGCAAAATTCATGGAACCAGAATTAGTGGGTATCGACTCCACTGTCGGGTACCCAATTTTTATTCAACTCAATGAATAATAAAAATGTACTTATGCATACATTATTGTCTGTATAACTTACTATTTGCAACTAATATTCTTACTAAAAAAATCATTTAAATTAAAATACACACTAACTATATATAACTCTATTATAGCTATGAATTTTATATTATCAGTTGAATTAGAAACTAGTAAAAAAAAACTCAAAACAAATAGCTGAATCGAGTACCCAGAGGGTTCTAGGCCTAAATGTAGAGGAACCATAACTGACTATTATTAGGTTCTCAATTTTTTTTTATTATCAAAAACCAGTATGATGACTTATTTCAACCCTGGACCTGTCGGTTTCGAGTCTAGAATCAGGTATCTATTATATATACTCACTAACTCACCCCTAATTAAGAAGGTTCCAAGAGAGCAAAAAAGCTAACTTATTTAGAAATATCTCGGAAGAGGGACGAATGGACGATAACAAATATTTAGTGGCCAAAACCAATTATAAGGAGTTTTATGGTGACCTTGGACACTGGATAAAATAACAGGGCGAAAACAAAATGGAGCCCGTGAAAAAAGAACAATTGTGTGCTAAAATTACATATTGTTTAATGTTTAAGACTAGCATGAGATTCAAAAAGATAAATTTATTAAAAACTAAAGTTATACGGAGTATGAAGTTAACTACTTTGTAATATATGGTTTGCCAACGAATATTACAAAAAATAATTCTGACACTCCCACTGTGAGGGCATAATTTTCAATACTCTACTCACAATATGAAGTGTCTTAATCAAAAGGAGAATACTGAAATCAATTTCCTAGATCTACTACTCACATAGCATCTTTGCTTTCACCGCAAGGATCTCTACATCCCGATATCAAATGAGATAATCTAATCGTCATAATTATTACCATATAAACGCATCAACAAAGTCCCTTTAAAAAATTTCAAACCTGATCACAAAAGGTCACATCCTTAAAACTTCAGCCATATAAGTACAAATAAATATCCCGTCCACATTAGTCATTATAAACTACTAATTCTCCTCTAACGCACTAAATTATTGTGAAAAAAGATAAATTAGATTCAACTCGAGTTTAACAACAACCAAATTAATGACCAATAATGAAAAACAACAAAATGAAGCAACACGAAATAAACACAAAAACACTCGACTTTGAAAATAAAAGGAGAGTGACAGGGGTAAAAGGGCAAAAACTCAATCGGGCCTCCTCCGCTTGCTCTCTCATCATCATCGTCACCTTCTTCATCATCTTCAATCTCACCTTCTCCTTATTTTTTTTTTCCAGAAAAAAAATTATTATTCCCTTTTTTTTATTATTATTATTTTTTTTAATTTAATTTCTCGTAAACAAAAACTAAAAACTATGCCCTAGTTTTCCCACTCTCCTTCAAACTATGTCCACCAATTAAACTAGTCCTCATTCTTTTCTTCTCTCTCCAAAATAAAATTAAAAATTAAAATCAAAAATAAAATAAAAAAATCCCCAAAAAAATTCAAAAATTCAAAAATAAAAAAAATTATGCACAGAGAACGAGGCAATATAGGGGGAGGATCATCGAAGTCATCTGAAATCGCGAGTATTGATCGAAAAAGAATCAATGATGTGTTAGATAAACATCTTGAAAGAACTTCTCCTTCTACTTCTAGAGGATTTACTTCTGCTAACCCTAAAGATAAAGATTTTAGGGTTTCTGCGCCTTCTTCTTCTGTCGGAAAAATGACCCCTGATTATTCTTCTTTGAATAATACTTCTAAGAATCGCTCTGATGGTTCGTAACCTAATTTTTCCCCTTTTTTTGATTTTTTTTTGGATTTTTTTGGTTGCATGTGTTTGTGTTTGAGTTTTTTTCGATTTGGGGATTAGGGTTTTTGTGGGTGGGATTTTTATTGTGGTAATTTGTTTAAAAGGCAGCATTTTTTGTACATGGGTTTGATTGTTTGTGCTTAATTTGAAGTTAGTTTAGGTAAATGTTGGTTTCAGTGAAAGGTTTGATGAAGGTGAATGTCAATTTGTTGTTGGTGAATGAAAGTGGGGTGTTTTGGTGGAAAACAATGAGTGGAATTTGGAAGTAAAAGCAGTGTATTTTGTGGTCAAATTGAATGATTGAGTTGTTTGTTTAATTGGGATGAAGTGAGGTGGTAAATGTAGAGTGGTTTGATTATGTTGGTGTAGTGATTCTACGGCTTTTGGGGGTACCAAAATGATATAACTTTGAATGGGAGTAGTTTTTTGACTATGGTGAAGGTGGCGGAAAACTGGAATTGTTCCTCTATGTTGGGTGTTTCAAAGTGCATAGCAGAAAGATCGGAAAGTCTTTTCCGCTCACGTTTCTTTGCAAAATGAGTATAGTATGATTGGACAACCGGAATCGTTCCTCTATGTTGGTTGTTAAGGAGCGGAAAGTTCTTTCCTGCTCACGTTTGTTGGGAAATTGAGAAGGGTATGACTGGAGACGTGGCTTAGTTAATGATTTGTTTCCGTGTTCTCAAGGATTTTATTTTCTTAACTAATTCAAATATTCAATAGATGCATTTAGCACGTGTGATTTGTGTTTGTAGTGCACTTGTTTTTTGAAATTGGAACTACAAGTTATATGTGATCAAACTGGGGTTTTAAGTTGGATGATTGAGTAGTTTGTGTAATGAGGATGAAGTGAGGTGGTGAAATTTATGCCTTGTTATAATAAAACCTATCATGTAGAGTAGTATGATTGCGATGGTATCATTGATGTTTATAGTGTTTGGGAAAAGGCTATGTTTGGACTTTAAATGGGAGTAGTTTGTTGTCTACTCTAATCCGTAGTTGATGGAGGTGGCTGTCTATTTGTTTTTGGTGAATGAAGGTGAGAGGTTGGGTTGGAAAACAAGAGTGGAATTTGGAAATAGAAGCAGTATATTATGTGGTCAAACTGGATGATTAAGTCGTTTGTTACTTTGTTTCATTGTGCTGAAGTGAGGTCTTAATATATATACCTTCTTATGCTAAAAACCCTTACATGTAGTTTCATTATGTTGTTATAGTGATTACTATAGCTTTTGGGATACTAAAAGGCTATTTTTTAATGGGAGTAGTTTGTTGTCTATGATGAAGGTGGTGGTCAACTGAGTGGTCCTCTATAATTTATGTTTTGGAGTACATTTTAAAAAGAATGGAAAGTTTTTCCCGCTCACGTTTGTTGGCAAATTAAGTTGGGTATTATCGGAAATATGGCTTTGTTAAGGATTTGTTTCCATATACAATTCACATGGATTTTTTTTTCCTATTATAAGCCATATTCCAGTTAGATGCGTTTAGCACGTGAGGTTTGTGTTTCTCTTGCGTTATAAAAAGTTTTTGAGCTCCACATAGAAGGTATTAGTTGAGTCTATATTTGTGGGTTTCGTGTCCTCCACTTGTACTTCTATCAACTTCTAAGTGCAGATCTATCTACATAGCATTGCTATATATAGGCACTGTACAATTGTGTAAATTGAAGCTTGTCTGAATCTTCTTTTCATAAGTTCTTAACTATTTTATTAGATTGTGGGAGCTGGATTATTGAGTAGTTTGTTTAATTGGGCTGAAATGAGGTGGAAGAAATGGTGCCTTTGTGGTTTGTATGGTAATAAACAATAACCTTGCTTATGGAGTTAGAATGAGTATTTTAATATAGTTATTTTAATATTTATATGCTTGGATGATAGGAACTTAAGTTTGTAGCTGATGAACCTGGTGTCTATCTGCAGTTGTTCCTCTATTTAGGATGTTACTTGTCAAGTTTCTGGATATCTTTTCCCTTTTCTTCACATTTGTAGGCAACATTAGTGTTAGTATTGAAGATTTGAATATCTAATTTTCTCATTCACAGCATAGGCCTTTTATTTTCTGCACTTAGCCTTCAAAAAGGTATATTTGGCACGTGAAGTTTGTGCTTCTCTTGCTTGATGAAGTAATTGAGCTCACATGGAAGCAATCAATTTTTTGTTTCTTACTTACCTTTAATGTTTGCTTAAATCAATTTTTTAACGTAGATTAATTCTCGTATCTTTTACTATATGTAGATGCTTATTCACATGAAAATAGCAGTTTGCTTGGATCTCCTTTTCTTAACTTGTAACTTGACTTTTAGCTTCTTGAAATAGCCCTTTCGCTCCTTTGTTTTCCGATTAAAGCTTATTTATGATTAATATTAATTGTCAAAGTTGAAGAAATCATGGGTTTATGTGATCAAGCTATATGCTTTTTGAAATTTCAAGTTGGACTTTTTCGCTTTGTTTTTATTTCTGATATTCCGTTTCCAAATCTAGTTAGAACATGGGTTTACTTGATCAAGCTATTTGCCTTTTGTCACTCACGTTGGATTTTTTCACTTTTATTTCTGATATTCCATTTCTGGCTATGCTGTTTAGCTTGTGATTCGATATTGAGTCATGCCTGAATAGTAGTTGCTGATAATCCATGCTTTTCTGCCTGTAGACGAGTCAGAAACTGACAGTGATGAGTCAGATGTTAGTGGTTCTGATGGTGAGGATACATCATGGATTTCTTGGTTTTGCAATTTGCGGGGGAATGAATTTTTCTGCGAGGTTGATGATGACTATATCCAAGATGACTTTAATCTTTGTGGACTGAGCAGCCAAGTTCCATATTATGATTATGCACTTGATCTCATATTAGATGTTGAATCTTCTCATGGTAAGCTCTGCCATTCTCCCCTCTCTTTCCTTTTGTCGAAATTTTTTGACAAATCTGTTTATGATTAGCAGTCTTTTTCTTAGAAATCAGAAACATTGGTCACTAGAAATAAATCTTTCTGCTTACTTGCTTGCCTTGGTCCTCTTGGATGGTAACAACAAAGTTATTCATGTAACTATTTAAGCAATAATTGAAGTATGAAGTATAACACACATCTTTCATGAATGTGAATTCTATGAACTGTAAAACTTTTGTTTCGTGAAAATAAAAATGCATATTTCTGATGGATATTACTATACTAGTTATTATTAAGTACTTCCATTTTGTTTTAGTTGCAACAAATGGGGTTCTTGGATTTCTAGGTGAATTTTATTAGCGAGTGTTAATTGGAGAGAGAGGGAGAGAAAGAGAGGCATGTGATGAAGTGAAAGATGAAGAGAAATTAAATTTTACCTAGGGAAAATCATTTGTTGCATCTAATATGAAATTTCCTTATTAGGTAAATGTTGCATTTAAAATGAAACGTAGGTAGCGATCAAAATAAATGTTAAACTATGTGCTTTAATTGCTACATTGTGTAAGGGTCTTCAATGTGATTTGCTGATCCCCTGGGCCCTGCCCACCAAATGCAACTCCTTTTGGTCCAGTTAAGGTGAATGTAAAACTAGTTGGTTGTTGATATCTCTGATTTTATGTGGTGTTTAGTGTGCTTTTGCTCATTTGTCATTGCCTTATTTGTATCTTCTGTTTGCTTTGAGGGTTTCTCTTTTAGCATCTTCTCAGTAACTTTAATTCTGGGCAATATTTTTCTTCCTCTGTCTCTCTCTTAATTGTTTGTCCATGGAATTATGGTAGTTGTTGGCCTGCTTTGATTATTTGTGTTACTTGTTCTTTCCATCAATCATACTATTCACTTTCTACGCCTCTAGTTCCTCTGTTGTTTAGAAATATATGCACTTGGATTAAACAATCCCTACTTGTCAAAATTTCCCCTCCTTTTCCAGCACCATATCATATTTGTTTCTTGGTAGAGTGCTGTGTTCCTGATTCCTTCTAGCAACTCAAAACATGCTGCAACTTTTACATCTATGGGTATTGGGGGGCCTTATTTTTATGTTTTTGGTTCACTAGATTTTATAGTTAAGCTGTGATTTAAAGAAAATAATCCTTTTGGAGTTTGTCTGTATTGAGGCAGCAGATCTAAGACTTTCCTGTCCATTCACTATATGCTACAATGACGCTAAAACTGTAGTTGAAGTGAATATTGCCAATTCTTGATCAATATAACTCTAACATGTTTTAGGTGACATGTTTACGGAGGAGCAAAATGAGCTGATAGAATCTGCAGCAGAAATGCTTTATGGCCTGATTCATGTCCGATACATCTTGACTGGTAAAGGAATGGCTGCAATGGTATAGTGTTTCTTCTCTCTAGGCTGTTTTCTCTTTCCTTTTGTGTGGGGTGAATCCAGTAAATTTCTTATGTGAATGTATGTGTGATTGTCTGCAGTTAGAGAAGTTCAAAAACTATGATTTTGGGCGTTGTCCTAGGGTTTACTGCTCTGGACAGCCTTGCCTTCCTGTTGGCCAATCAGACATCCCGCGATCAAGCACTGTGAAGATCTATTGTCCAAAGTGCGAAGACATATATTATCCAAGATCGAAGTACCAAGGCAGTATCCTTATAGTGTGCATGTTAAACTTTATTTTGCTTCATGCTTGTGACTTCTGTGTGTTAAATATACAATGCATGTCCTGACCTTTCTTTCAGTCCTAGTTTTGGTGTTGAGGCCAGGGTGCTATTAGACTTTTAGTTAAATGTGTTGATTTTATTGTCATACATCAATCATCTGGCTGCAAATTGGAAAGCATACTGCTTGAATAACTCTAATAGTGCAAATTGCAGGATTGGAACTTAAATAGGTAAACAGCTTGAGTTTTGACTAGTTCGCATTCATTAGCAAAACTTATTTAATGAAACTTGGTGTTCTGTCGAATTTGGATTTGGACTTTGATTTGTGTTGTGTGAATGTGTATGTGTGTTTTCTATCTTGTTCCCATGATTAAATTGACATTGGAATTATGGAGTTTTTGAAGGCAAATTCCAAAATATGTTTTCTTAAGCCTTCTTTTCTGATATAGCTGCAATATTATGCATGCATCTCAATATGCTACCACCTGTCATTGATGCCAAATTGATGTATGATACAAATTTGCTGTGTAGGCAAAATAACACGGGACCTTTTTTTTTTTGGGGGGGGGGGGAATCATCATTCATCAGCATCATCATCAGGCTTGGTTGTCTCTC
>PYUH01000044.1:996207-1067877 GCA_016808085.1 Suaeda aralocaspica | reverse complement strand
GGGGGGGGGGGGGGGGGGGTCATGTAATTTGGCCATGCTCTGTGTTATGTGCATTTATGTCTTTGTTTAATCTTGTTTTTACTCTATGGATTGTTTCCTTGACAATAAAAAGATATTGATGGTGCATACTTTGGAACAACATTCCCTCACCTTTTTCTAATGACATATGGCAACCTCAAACCAACACAAGTTCCTAGGAGTTATGTGCCAAGGGTTTTCGGATTCAAAGTTCACAAGCCTTGACGCCGGTAGTTCATCCTTCATTTCCCAATGACGAACAAACTGCTGCTTAGCAGTGCTTTTACTTTGTCCTTTTTTTTTTCAGTAAATATGCTACAAAATTTTCAGGTAAACTGCAGTGGGTTTTTTTATTTTACAAATTCACAAACGAACTTTTAGGAAAGAAGTTCATGTACAATGGCTAAAGCCAATTTTAAAGTTGTTAGTGAATTTTACAGTTTGAATGTAAGTTTATTCTTAAGTTTTATTGATTATTGCCTAGTTTCTCATTGTTTCCTTTCCTTGTTTTTCCTGGTTGTTATTCTTGTTTCCTTAAAAAGTTCATAGTAATTTGGAAGCTTTACTTTTTGTGACAGGAAGTATTCTACTAATAGATAGTATTACGGAATGGGTGAAGTTCTATCCATCCATCCATCCATCGAATACACTGAGTAGATAAACATGATAAACACTTAAACAGGTGGATTACAGTGGTAGTGTGGATAGTTTACCCGACGGATTAAATGTATCCATCTCAGAATGGAATGTGTATTGCAAGTTGCAATGCTGAAAATTGTATGGGATATGATTTGTACAATTGAGTTGTCCAAACTTATGATTCTGACTGTTAAGTACCTGTATTTCCATAAATTAAAGATTTGGAGTTGTGGATGGTCTGTGAGACGCTAGTAATTGTTGTACTCCGTACATGATTGAGTCAATACAAGTAGTGTTCCATAAGACCATAACCCCACGAGGCCACGAGAATAAATCATTGCATCTTTATGACACTAATGATAACAACAACAATAATACTCCATATCAAAAAGAGCAAACTCAAATAATAATGTAGCTGAGTAAATGAAATGGGCCATATATTAAGTACATGCATCTCTTTTATTTATTTATTATTTTTATTTAATTTCACAACATAGACTGTTGGATTTTAACATAATCGTATAGGCGGTATAACCTAGCTTTTATACAAAGGATCTGTTTATTTCAACTAAAAACAGCTGAACTGAAAGTTTTTTATGAAGGATTAATGAATAGCAAAATAAGAAAAGAACTAAACTGAACTGAACTGAATTTAAGCTGAAGTAAACAGGCCCTAAGTAGCTGGTTAAACTTGGCTTATTTGCTCTTATAGCTCCTAAACACCCAAAAAAGAAAAGGTTAATGTTGGCCTGATGGTAACCCTTCCTCACAAGGCACTTTGGAGTGCGGATATTACAATTTATAACCCTTTTAAATGGCTTAGTTTGCTACTTGTAATTAGGTTGACTAATAAAAGATTCCGGTCAATAAAGTTGCTATTAATTATTATTACTATATAATTATGTATATACAAAGCATCAAAATTTAATCACTTAATAACCATTTTGAACTAAAAGAGTCGTACAAGTTCAAAACTCTTCTAATTCTCCAAGTTACATACATACGATATGTGCATAACTACTCCACTAAATAATTTTACTTGAAATATTATACACGTCACATTAATCGTGTCGACGTCACGAAACGAGTAAATATCTAGAACTTCCAAAGATTCAAAGCATGGCAATAAAAAAGACTAGCTTTAGATAGAGTGGTGTGGAGTAATCACTTATCATACAATTTCAATAGGAAAGAAATAAAAATAGCAAAAAAACTTTAATAAAATTTGACCATACCCCTTGCCCAATCAAGAACATCAATTTCAGCATATTTAGCAAAAACAAGTTGCTGCATCTAATTGATCAACTTGACAATATACAAAAAAAACTTTAAAATCTAAGATGACACGTGTCAGTAAAGTGGCAATATCGGTAAATAATAACAAAAACCAAGGACAAGACTAGAAATAAAACAACATCCTTTCCCAACATGAGCATGACCTCTGGTTTTTTAAAAATTAAAAAAAATATATATTTTTTTTTAATTTTCAATTTTCACTTTCTCTCTCTTCATTTCCTCACTTTCTCTCTCTAAAATAACCATTAACTGAACGCAGAAAGCGCAGATTAAATTTCTCCCCAAAAAACGGTATCATCATATCCCTCAATTCTCCCTTATCACTGTTTCTTCAAAGTTTCAAATTTCAACCCAAAAAAAAACCCCAAAACAAAAAAACAAAAAAAAAACCAAAAAAAATAAAATCATACTTGTGTATTTATTTAAAGAAAGAAACAATCTTGTAAGTAAGAAACAAGTAAATATTGTTAGAAAGTTTTGTGTTGAATAATAATAAAAATAACAAAAATTGTTGGAAAATTAGATTTTTTTTTGGGGGTGTTTGATGTAAATGCATCAGAAGAAATCAGAAGTTCAGATCGGAAAAGAAAGCAGTGGCATCTCTTCCGATTTCAACCCAAGTCCACCACTTTTATTTCCATCATTAATTACCCAAAAACACCCTAATCATCATCAAAATTACAATTATAATCAAATTCAAAATACCCATCATCAATTTCTTCATTTTCAATCTAACCCACCTTTGATTTCTTCAGTTTTTAACCCAATTACAGTCAAGAATGGCCCGAATTTCGGCCCAATTTCATCATCATCATCATCACCATCACCATCACCTTCATCTTCATCTTCAATAACAACAACTGCAACAACAACAAACCCTCTTTTGTCGACTCCTCATAAAAGGCCTTTAATGAACCCTACTTCTTCCATTGTAAAGTCTCCTACTTTACCTTCTTCTCTTAATAATTACCCTTTTTCTTCAACACCCAATTCAAATGTTAAGCTTTTTGGGTTTTATTCAAGGTGCCCTTCTTTGTTATTTGTGTTTTCTTCTGCAAAGTCTGCTGCTTTTCGACTAGTTCGTCGTTTTCGCCATTTTCGTCGTCTTCGAATTCATCTACGTTTGCTCCTTTTGCTTGCTTTACCTTTCTTTTACTTCTTGGTATCACACCCTAGTCACTCTTTTTTTCTTGATTTTCTTTCTGCATTTGCTTTTTCTGCTGCTCTTTTGTTTTCTCTTAATCTTGCTCTTCCTAGACTTCCTTCTATTAGGGTCTTCCTTAATCGCTCTTTCCCTTTTCCAATTAAGTTGTCATCTTCATCTTCGACATCGAATTCAGGTCCTTCCCGGCCTCTGCCAGTGTTTTGGTCAATTGGGTCTAAGTCAAAAGTTGACAAGAAAGTTAGTTCAGGATGTTGGGTGCAAGTTTATAGTAATGGGGATGTATATGAGGGGGAGTTTCATAAGGGTAAGTGTTCTGGTAGTGGGGTGTATTATTATTATATGAGTGGGAGGTATGAGGGTGATTGGGTTGATGGGAAGTATGATGGTCATGGTGTTGAAACTTGGGCTCGAGGAAGCCGGTATCGAGGTCAGTATAGGCAAGGTCTTAGACATGGGTTTGGAGTGTATAGGTTTTATACAGGAGATGTGTATGCAGGTGAGTGGTCTAGTGGGCAGAGCCATGGTTGTGGTATACATACTTGTGAAGATGGTAGCCGATATGTAGGCGAATTCAAGTGGGGTGTTAAGCATGGCCTTGGTCACTACCATTTTAGGTAAGTTTATTAATCAATGTTAAAGTTTTGTTTTGTTGATGTGAATTGTTGACTGTTTCATTGATTGTGAAAATGTGGAATGTTGTTGTTGATTGTATTGTGGCTTCATTTAATACTTGCTTGGCTCATGCTTCTTATGGACCTTTGGTACTTGTTGCTAGAGATTCTATATTTTGATTTAAGTGATCTTTCACTTCTTTGGTATGTCTTGTCATTTATGATAATCTTTTACGATATGGATGCCTTTGTTGTGTGTTGACTTAATGATCATGTAACTTTCAGAATGTGAATAACTTTGTTGTGTATCTTCAAAGTAAAGACCACAATAACAGTTTGATTTTAGCTTTACTGATACAAGAATGAGTAAGTCACCTTGTTTTGTTTGGAAAAAAAAAAACTATTCTTAATTAACTATTTTCAACCTTCTGTTTGTTTGAATGAGGGAAGGAATGGTCTGATGGGTTGGTTTGATCTTTTAGGGAGTGCTGTTGGACTTTAAACTATTCTTAATTAACTGGTTTCAACCTTCTGTTTGTTTGAATGAGGGAAGGAATGGCCTGATGGGTTGGTTTGATCTTTTAGGGAGTGCTGTTGGACTTTAAACTAATTTGGTAATCAAAGAGACATATGGAGCTAAAATCAGCTACTTCAGAAGTTAAAAGTGTATTATTTATGCTTTAAGCCTTTAATGCCCGTGTTGCGCTATGTAAGAATATCCATGGTGTTAAATATCCTAGCAAGTTTCCACCAATCCTTAATTAGATTTGGTTCTTTCATAATTAAAGCGGTGTAGGAATTCTTTCCGAATGGGACGAGATGAGTAATTTTAATGTTTAAGCGGTGTAGTATGGATATCAACTGGTTGTCGTAAAGTACTGAGAAGAGTGATTATGGTGTAAGCTTGGAGGTGTGTAGAGGGTAGTGCTGCTATAAATAGAATTTAAGTTTAATCAGATTGGAGCCTTAGAGGTCAAGATCATTTAGTGGAGTTGGTCTACCAGGATTTGGTGGGTCCCCCTGTTGACAAAAGATTTGGAACTCTCAAGAACTGCATTGATGTTTTATAGTATTTGATGTAACATTATGGTGTAGATAGAGAGGATTTAATGGGCCCAAGTTGAGTTTTGTTGGTTGTTAATCAATCATCTGGTGAAGTGTTTTCATGTACTGTAAATAATTGGACAAACCTGTAGAACCCGTCATTATCCCTGGTCAGTGGGTACAAAGAAAACTACTCTTACCTCTGTCAATTCTCTTAAGGGTTAAAAAATTATAGTGTTTTAGCTCACAATTCTGTGTTACTCAGACTCTTCGTTTACCATCGGTAATTGTGTTTACTTTTTCAATTGGATATTTGTTCGAAAGGGTGCATTAGCCCCTATTAAAGCCCAATGTTAGATATAATTAGAGCATTGTTACTCCAACTTTCATTTACTGCCTGTAATTGTGTTTAGATATGCACTCCTATAGGATATGACTCCCATAAAAGCAGTGATTTGGCTGAGGTTGGCTTTGCTTTACCTTTTGTGAAGAAGGAAAAGATGAGAAGCATATTTGCGTACATCAGTTTCCCCTTTTAGTTTTGGATATTTATGATTTGGGTTAACACATGGGCTGCTTAAGTATTTTAGAATTCAAAATTGAGAGATGAAAAAGAAATAGCTGAAATCACAGTACATGAGCAAAAGAGGGTTTTGAGTTCAGGTTACTCTTTCCCGTTTCCACACTATATGTAGCTGCAGGGCTATCTACCTTTCTCCCATGTTGGATGTAGTCCTTTAAAGCCATGTTAGAACATCGTATTTGTCATCTGATACGTAATTAGTGGCAACATTGGTTTGGTATTGGAAAAAACCACTAATGTTAGAGAAGTTAGAATGGCATTTACGTCTTCATGATAAAACTACGTCTCCGTAATTAGTGGCAACATTGGTTTGGTGGGTGGGTGGGTGCTGTTAGAATGGAATTTACGCCTCCATGATAAAACTGCCTATTTAAGCTAGTCTTGCTTACTGGTGATGGTCCTTTGTTTTGCTCGGCTACTTGGTCAAAGCAACAAATTTTTCTTGCCAACTTCTGTCAGTGTCTGTTGTATTGGCGGTGACAATCTTTAGTCTGTAAAATTGCAATGCAGTTGGTTAGCTTTATATCTTATCAGGGTTGAAGAGCTGCCGAGCTGCATGCCTGCATAAAAGCCTAATGTCTCTCTTCAATTTAATGCTCCCTTCTGGTTTGCTCATATTTGTGCTCGTACTTCCACTTTTCTATAGTGGATGGAGAGATCTTGCATTTTGTGTTGGACATGTGTTGCTTGCTAGTTATAGTCTTCTTATGACATATTGACCTGTGATTAAGATCAATTTTACTGTGACTTGAAGTGTACTTATTGATGTATCCAGATGTGGAGATTCCATTAGATGAATGCAAATCTACTTTATTATCTGTATAGTGATATGAACAATAGTGCTATGTATATTGTCCAGGAATGGAGACACGTATGCTGGAGAATACTTTGCAGATAAAATGCATGGGTTTGGAGTGTATAAATTTGCTAATGGCCATCGGTACGAAGGAGCTTGGCATGAGGGCAGGAGGCAAGGGCTTGGAATGTACACATTTAGAAATGGAGAAACCCAAGCAGGCCACTGGCATAATGGTATACTTGACGTCCCAAGTACACAAAACGCGACGTATCCTGTATCTCCTGTTGCAGTTAATCATTCCAAAGTGCTTAATGCTGTCCAGGTGAGCTACTTGTGTACAATTTTGTTGGATTTTTTTTTTCCCCTTTGGGTGGTTGGACATGTAATGTCTTTTCTGGGCTTGGGGTGAAGGACCTCATTTCCATGTTGCGTGTTCTGTATTAGTTATGGTTTGTGAGATTATTATTTAAGTATATTTCAACAACTATTTTATGCTTGCCAAGTCTACGGCCTGATAATGGTGAAAAGGGATGTTAATAGCTTAATTATGTCAAAGTAGGTGGCTCCAAGGCCTCCAACATCAGTCAAACCAGAAGTTTCAAAAAGTAATGATGCTTTTTTAAGTAGAAAATGTATCAACATGGCCTAACTCTTGTATGAATGAAATCATTATCATTGCAATGTCTGTGATTTCATTTCAATTTTTAGGCTGCTTATCTCTTTTCCTTCTGAGATTGGAGTTAGGGTGTATGAATTCATCAAATTAGAAAGAGATAGACTAGCTCCACATTTCTATAATTCTACGTGCCTTATCTTTTTGCTTTAAGATTTTTATCATTATTATTGTTTTTTACTTTTTTTGTTGCACCTTAATTGAACTGGTATGAACTCAAGTTAGGTGTGTCTGATTGATTTTTTCCCGATAGCTGTGTGCTGTCAACTGTCAAGTTCACATTCTGTCTTTTTAGTCCTAATTCGACTGATGTCACCCTCTTTTCCTGATGTGTTATCAGGAAGCAAGACGGGCAGCAGAAAGAGCATATGATGTTGCAAAAGTTGACGAGAGAGTAAATAGGGCCGTTGCTTCTGCTAACCGGGCAGCCAATGCTGCCAGAGTTGCAGCAGTTAAAGCTGTTCAGAAGCAAATGCATCATGACACAAAGCAAGACCACCAAACTCCACTTCCAATTGTGTGACATTGAGATTGATTTGCGAAGCTATCATCAATTTTCCTGTCTTCTATTACAGAGATATAGCAGCCGAATGAGTGGTTATTATGCTGATATTTCCACTGCATCTTTGATCGGCTTTAGCACACCTTTGCCTTTTTAACTTGAGAAGGTTTTAACGCGTAGCACTGCAATTGAAAGACATTTGTAGTTGAAAAAACAGTCCTTTTATTTCTGTTACTCTATTTCCCACTTGTAGCTTCCTCGTCTCTGTAGTTGTATTAGAGGAAGGTGTGGGTGTTTAATTTTGGCCTTTCTGGTTTTCAATTTGTATAAAAAGAAAAATATGCTTAGTCAAGTGTAATAGGAGCTGGTGCTTAGGTCAAAACCTTAATCCGGCCGGTGTTGTATCAATGTGAATTTGCCTTTGAAATGAAAAATCTAGGAAAGTTCATGTAACAGGATCTGTTTCTCCCTTTGATTTTTTGGTAGGTCTCACAATGCTAAACAACATACTCATATAAGATCATATATTAAGGACCATATTCTAAACAGAAACAAGGTATGGTAGTTAAGTGTGTGCTGAGTCCCAAACAAAAGCTGTTATTCACAATTTTCGAGGGTTTTGAGGTTCTAAAAAAAAGTTGTCAAAAATTCTACGGGGTGTTTGTTTGGTCAAAATGCTATTTGAGCGTCTTGGGCGAAAGAAGTTTTTCCCCTTTGAAGAACCCCGAAAGAGTGATGATAGTAATTTTTTTAAAGACCGAGACCGATCGTAGGAGTCATGTGATGGCCTGGAGCACACTGTGAAAAAATGGAGCGAAAAAAAAAAAGACAGAGCCTAGTACAACCCCTACAAAGACAAGAAATAAAGGCTATTATTCACAACTTTGAGGATTCTAGGGTTAGAGAAAAAAGAGTTACCAAAAAATTTATTGGGTGCCCGTATATTCAAATATGAACTCTCGTAAGGTCATTCAGGAAGAAAATGCCATAAGAACGTTTCATGAGAACGAAATAATTATTGTTCCCTTTTTCCGAAAAATCGTCGAAAGAAAAACGATAATAAATTTTTAGAGACTGATAGTGATCGTGGGGAGTCCTGTGGTGACCCATAAGCCATAGCACGTGGTAGAAAAACAATGCGAAAAGAAGACGGAGCCCGGGACGGACACTCTAGAGACCGGAAACAAAGGCTAATATTCACAGCTTTTGGAGGTTCTACGATCTCGAAAAAAAATTTGTCAAAACATATACATGATGCCCATATGAACGTATGGTCAAAGTATGAATTTAGACAAAGTGATTTGGGTATAAAGGCCATAAGAATGTGCCAAAAGAATGAAAAAATTATTTTTTCCTACTTTCGAAAAGTTCTCGAAAGATGGATGGTAACAATTTTTTAGATGCCAACCGATCTTGGAAAGTCTCGTAGTCACCCAGAACACACGATAAAAATATAAGGCAAAAACAAGGCAGACCTTATGACGCCATCAATGACCTGAAACAATGAGTATTATTTATACTTTTTTGAAATTCTAAAATCCCGAAAATAAAATTGTTGAAAATTTTACATTATGCTTATATGATTAAAATAAGACTAAAAAAGTGATAAGAACGCTCCAAGAGAGCGAAAAAAGTTGTTTTAAACTGTGTTTTAGACTATGGTGGTAGTTTAAAATCAATCCATACATTAGGGTAACAATTTTAGGAACTTTATCTAGTGACATTTAGTAGAATGTGAATTATTATTTCACTTTGGTCGTAGCACAAGTTCATTTTTCTCCTTGAATGCAAAATCCACCTACCACATATCCTTTACTGGATTTAATTACATCAATTGTTGCTCAATTATCAGTAATCATATTCATATAGGAATAACAACGAATCGACTCATATAGGATTTAATATGAAACATAATCAATACCATTTTCTAGGGGAGTATAAACATTAACAAGGAAAGACAAGAAATTGTGCATTAAATCAATTAACACCAAAGATGATTCAGGAATGGGCAAGTTTAAAGGGAAATAACAGTAATAGAATGCCAAAACATGGAAAAATGAATGGATCCCAAAACTCTGGATATGGTTTAAGCCTCTAGCAACAAACTTGTCAAAAGGTTCAAAAAACACTGATTCAGCATAACACTTGTAATTGTTCAAAATACAAAACTTGTACTAATTTTCGGTAAATAAGCAATAGAAGCAATCTAACTCTCGGTTTGCTCCCTCAACCTCCTGATTGTACTTCTAACAGTCACAGCACTGGCGGTACTGCACAAATGAAAATAAAAATGTCAGAAGACGTATCAAATTCAACAGATTAACCACATAATGGTATGAAATTCAAACTCATCCTTACTTCAAAGTGTAAGCACCACCAGCCTTGACCTTTCCACAGTCCTTGCATCCCCAAATTCCAACAGCCTGTCTCTTCACGGCGTACTGCAACACCGAAGTTTGGCAATCAGAAATCAAACATAAACTCCATAACTTGGAAACAAGGAGCTACCAAGTATGATCAGAATATTTTTACCTTTCCGCAGAATTCACAGAAGTATTTGCTGTGCTGACTGACCTCCATCTTCTTAATCTGCTTACGCAGACTGGCACCATAACGGGTACCTAAACAATGAAACAAAATTCATTAGTCACACAGGAAAAAGAGTAATTCAATCCACTAAACAAAACAGCTGATAATATAAATATATATATATACATATAGTCATATAAATTAGTAAAACCACATTAGCAAAAGGATCAAACTTCTTTGCAACCTGACTAAATAGAATAATGTCAGATTGCAAAACAACAAATCTAAATAAATATACAGTGAATCAGAACTAACCGTATTTCCCGACAATTCCAACCTTCTTGGTTCTCTTGGCCTATATTTGTAAATAACAATAATAACAACAAAGTTAAAAAAAAAAAAACATTATTAAGTGATTGAATATCGTCGTCGTCTACAGAACACACAACACTAATCACAATAACATAACATGAACAAACAACTATTAGTTCAGCAAACTACCTCTCACGGTTACAAAAACAGTAGTCCAATCATGTTAAATTACAAATTCAAGAATCAAGTGCATAGCTGCATCTATTAATGATTAAAGGCTTCAATACTCAAATCTGAAACTATCAAGCTTATATTAACACATAAAAACCCTAATTTGTTGAATAAACCCTAAATAGCCTGACTTTTTGGTTTTCAAAATCGAAAAGTGAAGCTTAAACATGATAAACATAACATCTCCATATAAACAGAAGATCAAAATTCTTGATTAACAGTAAAATACATCGAAAAATAGAGAAATTCAACATTCATATACTACTAATTATAATGAATCGAAAAAATGTAAGATGAATTAAACAAGAGAGAGAGAGTTGAGTACCATTGCTAAGGATAGTGACGAAAGATGAAAGAGAGAAAATGAAATCCCTGTAAAAGCAGCAGCCGAAATGAGGAGAAGAAGAGAGTGATGAGAGGGATTAGGGTTTTATACCTGTCTTACTTTATTTTTCAGTTTTGGACTTCTAGGGTTTACACTCGTTTTTTCTTTTGGGCTTTGTTTCATTTGTGGGCTGGGATGATTGATTAATGGGCCTTTTGTTTTCTTTATGGGCCTAATTATTTATAAATCCAAAGATTGGCCCATGGACAGATACGGAGTATCAGTTAGATTGTGAGAGTTTACAAGTTTGGACTTTAGATTTTGGGGCATCCGCGATAGTACGTCAAAGTTACAAAAAAATTAAAGTTTGTGACATCAATAATAAAGTTTTCAATTGTTACCGAATAATAAAGTTTGTGACATTAATTGTTTTCGATTTGTATTTTTTGAAATAATTTTTATAAATTAAACTGATTGTAATAAATTTGACTATTTTTTTTTATCAAATTAGCTGTGACATCGCATACGGTGCCCCGAAATATGTATGCCAATGCTAATGATGCATGCCACTTTGTGTATTATTGTTACTTGTTATAGTACCTATGATGAGTAGATTTCATAATGTATTCAAGTACAATATATGCATAAATCTCAAATTGAGCAATGGAGTTTTTGTAAAATTATTCAGTTGCATGCAAACTAGTGTTTGTTTCAGCTCGTTCATTCTCCACTCTTCACCATATTCATCGGTATACACCACCTTGAGTAAGATCATTTTCCGTATTTACAATTTATGATGGAAACGTATATCCTGCTAATCAATGTCATGCAATGGACACAAATAATAAGCCACCTTATTAACATAAACCACACAGAGAGGAATTTGATTTGGAAGGATATGGTGACTATCATTCAAGAAAAGCATTATAGAGGAAATTCATGCTTGGTAATGTATCAATTATAAGAAAGCTGTCAAACAAAAATGTGTATTTTTACCAAGTCTTCTAGGTCACCACTAAAAACGTATTTTTATCCCTCTTTTCGAGATATTTCAGAAGTAGCGAACAATTATTTTTTTCGCTCCCCAAAACCGTCTTATGGTTTTTTCAACCCTGATTAGCAGCTCAACGTTCCAGTTTTGACCATATGGGCACTTTGTAATATTTTCAAAAGTTTTATTTTTTTCCCAAGTCTCTAAAAAATTGTGAATTATAGCCTTTTATTTTTAGCCTCTGAAGGGCTATCCCAGGCTTTGTCTTGTTTTTGTTTTGTTTGTTTACCAAGCGTTCTAAGTCACCAATTGAGTCTCTAGGATCGATTTCAATCTCTAATATCTTGTTTTCATTCCTCTTTCCAAGATATTTTGGAAGTAATGAAAATTAGTTTTTTGCTCTTTGGAGACCGTCTTATGGTCTGTTTAACTTCGATTAGTTGTTAATGGTTCCTATTTTCACTATGCAGGCACTCTGTAAAAATTTTGTAAGATTTTTTTTTCTGGTCATCATAACCCTGGAAAATTATGGATTATAGTGTTTGTTTTTCGCCTCAAGAGAGTTATCTTTGACTATTTGTTGTCCTTTTTTATTAATTGTTTTTGGGTCTCCACTAAATTCATCATGAACTTTAAAAACATGTTGTTATCTCTCTTTCTAAAGTATTTTGGAACTTGGAAGCAATGAACAATATCCTTTTCTCTTTTCCGAGCCGTCCATTTTAACACTCATGAGCTAGTCAAGATTTCTATTTTAAGTATAGGGACACCCATGTAAAATTGTTGGATTTTTTTCGAAAGACCCAATAACCCTCGAAAAACTGTTTCAATGGACCCCCAGTATTTTATTTCTGTTTCCAGTGTAGAAAACGCGTTTCATTCAACCTGATTTTAGATAGAAAAAAAAAACCTGGTAATTAGAAAAAGACGAGGCAAATGCAAATAGCATCAAATCAAAATTCAAAAGTTAGTTGAATTTGTTCCCCGATCAATCCACCTGCTCTTCTATAACCCCACCTTCAAATCATATTCTCTCTCCAACGGTCAACTACCTTCCAAGATTACCCCTGAATCAACCAACCATGTTGATGCTTGTCAACTGCTCCGGTTGCCGGACCCCACTCCAACTACCTCCCGGTGCTCGATCCATCCGCTGTGCCCTTTGTCAAGCCATCACCCAACTAGCTGAGTCACGCGCCGCACCCACCCCACAACCTCACGCGCCACCTGCACCTTCTCCCTACTCTCACGGTCCTCGTGGAGCTCCACCCTCGCCTCACGGTCGTAAAAAGGCTGTTATTTGTGGGATTTCATACAAATACACAAACCATGAGCTTAAAGGGTGTATTAATGATGCTAAGTGTATGAAATATTTGCTCATTAACAAGTTTCAGTTTCCCTCTGAATCTATTCTCATGCTCACTGGTATTTTTTATTCTCTTCAATTATTTCCCTTTTACTTGTAATTTGTTGATGATTTGATTTGATTTGATGATAAGTTATTAATATGGTATGATAAAGGAGGGATCTTTCAATGTATTAGATGAGTATGAGTATCCTTTTTTTTTTTTTTTTTTTTTTGCTGCAATTTTGTTGGCAATGCTTCTTGGTTAGGATGATTATCATGGATTACAAGTTCACAACAGTATTATTATTATTATTATTATTATTATTCGAAAATAATTGAGTGGAAAAGCAAAGGGAAGTCTAAGAAGCACCAAACTAGAGGTTGTGATCTATCTCTAATTTATAGGCTTAATTAGAAAGAGGGATTTTATTATAAGTTAAACATGAAATTTCATTGTTTTTCTTGTGGGTTGTATGGTTATGAGGTTATCTGATATGTGGATTAGTGTCAATCATTCAAACTCTATTGCGACAGTTTAAGGAGATTGATAAGATATATGGCCGCGAAGCGTCAAGATATCTAAATTGTTAGTAGATACGGAGGACTAATCAATTGAATTTCTCTTTGCTGCCTCTATGTCCCTGTCACTGTTTTTAAAATAATTTTGAATATTGCTATGCAGAAGAAGAAACTGATCCATATAAGATTCCTACCAAACAAAACATTAGGATGGCAATGTTTTGGCTTGTAAATGGCTGTCAGCCTGGGGACTCGCTGCTTTTTCACTATTCTGGCCATGGTTCGCGACAGAGAAATTATACTGGGGACGAAATTGATGGATATGATGAAACCTTATGCCCTGTGGACTTCGAAACTCAAGGGATGATTGTCGATGATGAAGTAAACGCAGCTATTGTCAGACCTCTTCCTCGTGGAGTTAAGCTTCATGCAATTGTAGATGCATGTCATAGTGGAACTATACTGGATTTATCATTTCTTTGCAGAATGAACAGGTTTGGTTTGGTTTGTTCTCTCATTATTTTTAGTTATGCAATTTAGCAACGTCAAGAAGTGTATGACACTCTTGAACTTCATGTTGTAGGAGTGGGCAGTATGTTTGGGAGGATCATCGTCCTCGATCAGGTGTATGGAAAGGATCCAGTGGGGGAGAAGTTATCTCGATAAGTGGCTGCGATGATGACCAGACCTCTGCTGATACAGCTGTAACCTCCAGTCTCTTGTGTTTTGCCTCTTTTCATCTTTTAATTAAAGTCTAATACGGTTGCCTACTCGCATCAGTTCCAATTTGATGACATTCTAAAGCTAAATTTGTCTTTGTTTGTTCAGGCTTTGTCACAAGTCACTTCTACTGGGGCTATGACTTACTGTTTTATCCAGGCCATTGAGCGTGGGCAGGCTAGTACTTATGGTAGCATGTTGAATTCTATGCGGTCAGCCATACGAAATGTTGGCAGTGGCTCTGGAGGAGGTACCGGAGGAGGTCTCGGAGAAGTTCTTGGAGGAGGGGCTGTTACATCTCTTCTAAACATGCTAGTTTCCGGAGGAAGCGTCAGTAGTGGGGGGCTGACCCAGGTAAAGCAATAGACAAGAGTCCTTTTATTTTTCCTCCTTTATCATTTGCATTTTCACCCATGTAGAGAGTATGCATTATGGATAGTTGACTCTGAATCTTTAAAACTTGGTTGCAGCTTATTTGGTCAGATTTCATACCATATGCTTATGTTCGATCTCTTTAATCATAACTTTATCTCTTATTACTCATTGAGCATGCCCATAGATTAAGGCTATTAGCTTTCTTGGGTGGTATTTAATTAGAATCTTTGAAAGCATTTTTTTTTCAATGGATTCTTTAGTCATAAAAAGCCGTCATGCTGTTTTAAAACATTAGCATCTTGTGTCTCATCTTTCAAAGCCCTTCTTTTGGTCCCCCTTAAAATTACACCTTCCTGTTATCTTTGTTTGGATCCTACAATTATCATCTCAAAAATATTTGTTTTAGTAGGAAAATTAATTCTAGGTAAGTTTAAAGTTTAGATGATGGGTTTTGAGGTTAAAAGAACAAAGCCAAGTGAATGTTTAAGTACTCCATGCTCTACAAGATGATTTGATGATAACGATGTTGAAAGAACTTAGTACACTCTCTTTGGACCAAAATGCTTGCTACAAGAAGTATTCTTTCTCTTATGATTTCCATGTATCGGATTTGGTTGACATGAGTCACACGACGTGGTGCCTATTTTAAAGCTAATTGTGTCAGAACAGTACGAAAGACCCAATGATGGCATTTGGTAGCATGGTCATTAGTGTTTGCGACAAGTTCAGATACGATTCATACACAGACACCTTTTAACATTTTTTCTGTATTAAGTTGCTTTTAAAGAATTGAACCAAGGTTAGTGAGGGATCTGCGTAATTGGGATGAAAACATTATAAATCAAGGTTGGTATTCTATCAAGAAATTACTTGGAAATACAATCAGTTGTCAGTGCAAACTGCATAGCAGGCTTTAATTGATGTTTGGTCTGTAACCATATATAAATTTCAACATTTCAATATGGGCTAAATTAGCAGGATGAATGGCAATTAACTTGTGTTGAATGCAGATTGCTATCCAGTGGTTTTTATNATGGATTACAAGTTCACAACAGTATTATTATTATTATTATTATTATTATTCGAAAATAATTGAGTGGAAAAGCAAAGGGAAGTCTAAGAAGCACCAAACTAGAGGTTGTGATCTATCTCTAATTTATAGGCTTAATTAGAAAGAGGGATTTTATTATAAGTTAAACATGAAATTTCATTGTTTTTCTTGTGGGTTGTATGGTTATGAGGTTATCTGATATGTGGATTAGTGTCAATCATTCAAACTCTATTGCGACAGTTTAAGGAGATTGATAAGATATATGGCCGCGAAGCGTCAAGATATCTAAATTGTTAGTAGATACGGAGGACTAATCAATTGAATTTCTCTTTGCTGCCTCTATGTCCCTGTCACTGTTTTTAAAATAATTTTGAATATTGCTATGCAGAAGAAGAAACTGATCCATATAAGATTCCTACCAAACAAAACATTAGGATGGCAATGTTTTGGCTTGTAAATGGCTGTCAGCCTGGGGACTCGCTGCTTTTTCACTATTCTGGCCATGGTTCGCGACAGAGAAATTATACTGGGGACGAAATTGATGGATATGATGAAACCTTATGCCCTGTGGACTTCGAAACTCAAGGGATGATTGTCGATGATGAAGTAAACGCAGCTATTGTCAGACCTCTTCCTCGTGGAGTTAAGCTTCATGCAATTGTAGATGCATGTCATAGTGGAACTATACTGGATTTATCATTTCTTTGCAGAATGAACAGGTTTGGTTTGGTTTGTTCTCTCATTATTTTTAGTTATGCAATTTAGCAACGTCAAGAAGTGTATGACACTCTTGAACTTCATGTTGTAGGAGTGGGCAGTATGTTTGGGAGGATCATCGTCCTCGATCAGGTGTATGGAAAGGATCCAGTGGGGGAGAAGTTATCTCGATAAGTGGCTGCGATGATGACCAGACCTCTGCTGATACAGCTGTAACCTCCAGTCTCTTGTGTTTTGCCTCTTTTCATCTTTTAATTAAAGTCTAATACGGTTGCCTACTCGCATCAGTTCCAATTTGATGACATTCTAAAGCTAAATTTGTCTTTGTTTGTTCAGGCTTTGTCACAAGTCACTTCTACTGGGGCTATGACTTACTGTTTTATCCAGGCCATTGAGCGTGGGCAGGCTAGTACTTATGGTAGCATGTTGAATTCTATGCGGTCAGCCATACGAAATGTTGGCAGTGGCTCTGGAGGAGGTACCGGAGGAGGTCTCGGAGAAGTTCTTGGAGGAGGGGCTGTTACATCTCTTCTAAACATGCTAGTTTCCGGAGGAAGCGTCAGTAGTGGGGGGCTGACCCAGGTAAAGCAATAGACAAGAGTCCTTTTATTTTTCCTCCTTTATCATTTGCATTTTCACCCATGTAGAGAGTATGCATTATGGATAGTTGACTCTGAATCTTTAAAACTTGGTTGCAGCTTATTTGGTCAGATTTCATACCATATGCTTATGTTCGATCTCTTTAATCATAACTTTATCTCTTATTACTCATTGAGCATGCCCATAGATTAAGGCTATTAGCTTTCTTGGGTGGTATTTAATTAGAATCTTTGAAAGCATTTTTTTTTCAATGGATTCTTTAGTCATAAAAAGCCGTCATGCTGTTTTAAAACATTAGCATCTTGTGTCTCATCTTTCAAAGCCCTTCTTTTGGTCCCCCTTAAAATTACACCTTCCTGTTATCTTTGTTTGGATCCTACAATTATCATCTCAAAAATATTTGTTTTAGTAGGAAAATTAATTCTAGGTAAGTTTAAAGTTTAGATGATGGGTTTTGAGGTTAAAAGAACAAAGCCAAGTGAATGTTTAAGTACTCCATGCTCTACAAGATGATTTGATGATAACGATGTTGAAAGAACTTAGTACACTCTCTTTGGACCAAAATGCTTGCTACAAGAAGTATTCTTTCTCTTATGATTTCCATGTATCGGATTTGGTTGACATGAGTCACACGACGTGGTGCCTATTTTAAAGCTAATTGTGTCAGAACAGTACGAAAGACCCAATGATGGCATTTGGTAGCATGGTCATTAGTGTTTGCGACAAGTTCAGATACGATTCATACACAGACACCTTTTAACATTTTTTCTGTATTAAGTTGCTTTTAAAGAATTGAACCAAGGTTAGTGAGGGATCTGCGTAATTGGGATGAAAACATTATAAATCAAGGTTGGTATTCTATCAAGAAATTACTTGGAAATACAATCAGTTGTCAGTGCAAACTGCATAGCAGGCTTTAATTGATGTTTGGTCTGTAACCATATATAAATTTCAACATTTCAATATGGGCTAAATTAGCAGGATGAATGGCAATTAACTTGTGTTGAATGCAGATTGCTATCCAGTGGTTTTTATTCCAAAATTATTTTACTAGAAATTTAGGATTCACTTCTGCAGTTCTGCTGCCTATCAAATTTATCAATTATCTTCTGGTGCTTCTTTGGAGCTAATTATTTGGTGGAATATCTAGAAAGTTGTATGTCACATTTTGATTATTTAATTTTGTGGGTTACATAACAAACAAAAATCTATGGGATGATCATGCATAAGATGTTTCATCCTTCGAACGAGTAAAGTCTTTGTCTTTTTCTTAAGTTTTCTGCAGCGTTTTGATTCTTCATCAATACCTTTCCCATTACTGCATTAGGACTGATTGTAACTACTGTACTTAACTTACATGGTTGCTCCACTTTCAGTAATGTCCTCAAGACAACAGTCATTCATCTTCATTGTACTTCAAGTTTTCTTACTAATGTATGTTTGTATTCACAGGAACCACAATTAACTGCTTGCGAGGCATTTGATGTGTACAGGAAACCCTTTTCGTTATAACACTCTAACTCAGTTGGATTAATGCACATCTTTGGCAATTTGACATTGTCTTTCGTTTAAGTATGTGCAATGGAATTGGATGTCGTGCATCTCGTATACTCATCTGCTATATATATTGACTTCGAAGATATAAAATTGGTGTGCTATTTTGAGACTAGTTTGTGTGTAGCACTATCTGATTCGTTCAATATAAACTTATTCAGACAGAATTGAAGATGTTTCGATGATATCATATGCTGATCAATTGTTGCTGACAGTTTCTTACAAGAATAGTTGCTGATGTCTTCTGGAGGCTCTTGTTGCCAATATCTATCTATAAGTTGTTTTTTAGCTGACTTGTTTTTGTTTGTTTTATTCATGTTACATCAAGTAAATGAATTGTGTATTAATTGATTTAATTCATTGGTTTGAACTATGTATGTTCTATTATTCATACACCAGAGAGGCAGAGATCCAGTTGATATATCATATATGTGCAAGACTCTTCCGTGCAAAGCATAGTCCACACACCATAGACCAAAGCTAAAATGGTCAAGAGATGCTGTTGCGTAGGACTCTTTCCAACCACGGTCGAACCAATCAAACTAGTCTAGATCAATTTTATGACCCATTACGACCACTATGATGGTCATATCTTATGCTTGTAATCTTATTTAAGAAAGAGCATATCTAAAAATTCAATGATAATAATTTATTTCAATTATTATAGGAAGGTGACAATATTCGTAAATAATGTGAGATAGAATATTAAGTGACCATGATGTCCATTAATTTCGAATACAGGCCGTAACTTAATTATGTTGTACATAAAATTGAAGGAAGGGGATCAATTGTATCTTCTTGGCAATCTACTCGCCTCTGTTTGAAATTAATGGACATAATATTGATTTAATGACATAGAAGTTTTCAAAGAGAGCTGGATGAATCTCTTGTGCTCAATGCCGACGTAGCAATCGAGTAAATTGGTTTACAGCAATATTATCAAAAACCAGCTTCTTCTTATTTACATATGAACATGTTACCATGTCCCTAAACTTTGAAATTAACGATTCATGTAAAGTACAGATGCTCAGATGCATGTTCAATAATTGTCCTGTTTATGTTTCTCTTACAAGTTACAAGTGGGAGATATTTAGTACTTTGTAATTATCAAATAAGCATTCAGAAATATGTATGAATGTATCTACTAATAATGATATCGTAAATGCTCATAGAGTCATATATTAGTATATGACTCTTTCTTGTAAGAAAAAGATCTTAGGTTAGATTTCTATCATATGATACAACCTAAATAACTGACGACAATTTATATAATACAACCGGACATGTAGAAATTAGTTACACCAACGACTTCTGCAACTTAATGCAAAACCAGTTGTTCAAGCTAAGCAACGAAGTATGTTGTTACTTTAAGGTGGTACGAGGGGAAAAAAAAATACAAATATGTTGTTTGAACTTAGGAATAATCGACAAACTGAATATTCCTAAGATTCATTTGCTAATGCCTAGATATAATTTAATTGTTTACGTTTATCAATGAATTGCCAGCTATTTAAATCACAACTTCATTAACATGGAGTAATTTATACTCTGTATTTTAGGTGTATAAGCCATTTTTGATCAATTAAATTGGCATACAAGCAATCAAATTATATGACTACCGGTCTATAGGATGAAGTCAATTACATATTTACATGTGTACTAACTATTAAGGTTGTAGTGAGGGTCTGACTATTGTCAGAGCTATGCAGGAAATTTCTAACTGTATACGTACTTAGAGTTCTAAGCTTCTAACACTGTATGTTTAACGGTGTGATCTGACTTTCTCCTTATTTTTTCAGTGTTAGTTATAAACTTAGATCTACCTAGGAGGCTAAGATAGTGTGGAATTGTGACTTGACTCATGCTAATTAGTCTAACATTAGATGAAGTGATAGTATAGTAGGATATTAAGATATCGATGTTTTGTATAAGGAATAATGTTTAAACTACTATGTATATTTAAGTTATAATACGCGTTTATTTAAAGTAAGAGGATGATAAACTACAATTTTAAAATTAGAAATCCCATATTAGCACCGCATTTACAAAGACAGACTTGAAAATAACAAACTGTGTACGTGAAATTCTTACTAGAATTGCTTTCTACCTATCAAAATTGATGAATAATTTTTTTTTTTGGTGATATGGAAAGAAGCCACAAAAATAGGCGATGAGAATGGATGTCATAAACTAAGATGATAGAAATGGCTTTACACGTCAATCTTAAAAAATACGAGGATACCTACCTATTTTTTATTAACATTTTTTTACTCTCGTAATTAAAAAATTAGAGATATAGAGTCATCCTTTGAAAAGTACTATAAGAAAGACAAAAACCTCTCACAAGAGTCACAAGTTGACAATCACATGTCAAATAACTTTAACTCTTCCATTTAATTAAACTTACCAGTCAATCAACTGCCATTCTCACCCTTCACCAACTCAACTCAACTCTTACTCGTTTTCCCGCAAAATATTCCAACCTTCCAACTTTTCCTTCATTTCTTCATAATTTTCTCACCTTCTCTTTCAATTTTGACTCAAAAAAAAAAAAAAAAAAAGATTAAATCTTTCACAAATTTGACTTTTATCCCACTTGTTTTCTTCCTTGAAACTTCACCGTTTACCCACAAAAATCCCCATTAATTTGTCTTTCCCAAAATCGATCATCTTCAACTAGGTTTTCATAATTTGTTTTCTAGGTAATTGCAGAAAAAAAAAAAGACAATTTCTAGAACTTTGACTCAAAAGTCAGCTGTTAAAACCCACATTAACCACTTTAAACCATTACATAAAACTCTGTTTCTTTGAAATGAAAAACCAACGTTGAACAAACATCAATATTGAAATCTGCATATAAAGTGTTCGACGAAATTACTCAGAGAAGAAATGAAGTGTTTTCATTACTTTAAAGAGAAAGCAAGATCAAAGGGACACAAATCAGCACCTGAATTGCGAAACCCAGTAATCAATTACTCTGAAAATAATAATAATAATAATGATAATTCAGGTGCAAGTTCAAGTAGTGGGGTGATTAAATCACGCGGTTCAGAGTTTAATCAACGTGGGATATTAGAATTATATGAAGAAAAAGATCCAAAGTTGAGAGCTTTTACATTATCTGAACTTAGAATTGCAACTAATGATTTTAATAGGAAGTTGAAGATTGGTGAAGGTGGATTTGGGTGTGTTTATCAAGGTAAAATTAAGTTTACTGTTGATGGGGTAAATCAATCTACTTTTGTTGCTATTAAGAAGCTTAGTAAAGATGGTTTTCAGGTATTCACTTCATTCATTTTTGTTTTTTCTTTAAAATCTTTAAATTGCTTCATTATTATTATTTTTTTTTAATACTTTTTTTCTTGCTTTGAGGGTTGAAAGTGCTGCAACAGATAAGAAATCTGTTTCCTTTTTGTGTATTATCATGCTAATACCCCACTTGTGAGTTGAGGATAATTGGGAGAAATGATGACTAATGTATAAGTTGATTGGCTGCTCGATCCACTTATTGATTGGTTTTACGATGGAACCCCACTGAGCTTAGACGCTGCTTCGGCATAGTTCTATTAGTCATGTAATAAACTTTGCCTTCTTATGGTGTTGTAATGAGAAAGTCACCATTTTGTTCTTAATTATGATCTTTTTCTTTTGTTTGCTGTTTTCTTCATTTCCTTGGTAATTGGTGGTTGGCTGGTTGCTGCTTCATTCGATAATATAGATAGCAATGACCTAAGATGTTGGCTTATGGTTGAAATGTTGAATATTGCTAGTTAACAGTTGCGATTTAATCTTACAGGCTTAGTAGTTAGTACTCACAAGTGGTTGATGAGCCACTATATCCTATATTCCTATTTTGTGAGTATCATTAAATATGATATACATTTTGATATACTGAACTCAGATCGAGTTTGAATTAAGATTATATGTATTGTTTGTGTGTTACCATATATGAACTTTCTTAGGCAGATTATGAATAAATTGCTATTACACCTTGTAGGGTCATAAACAATGGTTGGCAGAGGTTCAGTTTCTCGGTGTCGTGGAACACCAAAATCTTGTCAAACTCTTAGGATATTGTGCTGTGGATGGCGAGAGAGGAATACAAAGATTACTCGTGTATGAATACATGTCAAACGGAAGTTTGGAAGATCACCTTTTTAAGAAGACATTGCCATGTCTTCCTTGGGAAAGAAGGATGCAAATTATTCTTGGAGCTGCTCAAGGATTGGCTTATTTACATGAGGAACTAGAAGTACAGGTGTGATATTTAGTTAAATTTGGATGATTTCGTTTGGATGATTATATACTTGTACTTATTATATAGGCTTATTCAAATATTCGTTAACAGAACACTAGCATCATGTTTCATAACAGAAAGCAGGAAATGACTACATTTATTGGTAAAAAACCGGATTATAAGATCTTGTTGATTTGTTGGTTATCTGTTGACATTTTTCCTCTGTTGTTTGTGACAAAGGTGATATTTCGTGATTTTAAGACTTCAAATGTACTATTGGATGAGGATTTTCAGGCGAAGTTGTCAGACTTTGGTCTTGCTAGGGAAGGTCCAGCTGCCGGAAACAGTCATGTTTCAACAGATGTAAGTATAGGAGACTAGTAACTTACTTAAAGCATCTATAAAATAACCTCTCTTTGTAGGTGCAACTAATCCATGCTAGGGAGTACATCAGAGTAATAAATATTTAGTTTATCATTTAGGCAGCCATTCTTGCAAGGTCATCATTTTCATTTTTCATCTCCAGGGTGTTTTGGAAACCAATGATATTATATTTATGAGAAATTTTAGTTATTGTAATGATAAACTAGTACATTTTCATCTGATATGTTAAATCCTATTGACCTTGCCTTGTTTGTTTCCCACCTTCTATTCAGGTGGTTGGCACATTTGGCTACGCTGCTCCTGATTACATAGAAACAGGTCATCTCTCATCTAAGAGTGATGTATGGAGTTTTGGCATTGTGTTATATGAGATTCTAGCTGGGAGACGATCATTAGAAAGAGGTCTTCCCAAACCTGAACAAAGACTGCTAGACTGGGTGAAACAATTCCCTGCTGACAGTAAAAAGTTCAGCAAAATAATGGATCCGCGTTTGGAGGACGAATATTCATTAAGTGCAGCTCGAAAAATTGCAAAATTGGCAGACAATTGTTTGATAAAGAACCACAAGGAGAGGCCAAGTATGAGTGAAGTGGTTTCCAGGTTGAAGCAAATTATTAAGACGACAACAGATGATGGGAGTGGTAGCAACAGGAGTTGCAGCCCTGCTGAGAACGAAGCAGATGAGCCAGAGAAGGGGAAACAAAGTGGGGCTGCGGACTCTGCTAGAAGACGGTTTGCTCACCTCGCCAAGCTTGGTGAACAGGTAGAAGGTGTTGGTAAGAGAAGATTTCTGATCATGCAAAGAGCTAAGGTTTCATAATTCAGTGTGTCTCAAAGGAAGACACTAACATTCGAAAACATTTTTCAGCAGCTAATACAAGTACTAGCAGTAGTTGGAAATTACTCTTTTGCTGAATCATTGTAGGATAGCATTCCTGAAAATATAATCATGTATATATGTTGTCTGTAAATCCTTTTGTTAAAGCCTTGAAGGAATACTTATGAATAGCTTGAAAATTGTACTCCGGGTAGATTATTAAACTCTCAAGTTCTGAACTTTATTTTGAATATTGTGATGGACTTAAGTTGCAATCACCTATGTGGCATGGAAACGAATAGAGTTTCCGAAACAATTCAGAGATGAGTAAGTGTAAATTCCCGAAAACATATAGGAAAATTAATAATTTAAAATCAAAAATATCTTATATATCAACCTCTAACATATAATTTTATCAATTATTAACTGGAAAATTATTCTTGAATAAAATATTGACTATGCTTCAACTATAAATTTATTTATTCTTATTGATCTTAAGTGTTTAGAATAGAAAAGGCAACTACCATAAAGTTTGTTTATGAACAAGATCTACAAATAGAAAAAGGCTTAAAAAAGAGAACTTAAATTATTAACAAACAATAGTTGTCCACGAAAACAGAATACTTGTTAAAAGTGTTTATTTTATATGTTTTTGGGTTAGACTCGACACTTTGGCTTGTTAAGTGAGATCTTTACATTATTTATATATATTTGTGTCCTTATTTCGGAAATTCTCTAAATAGGGAAGATATCAATTTTTTTTTAGGGAAATTGAGCATGAGGTGTTCTGATATCACCTACTACACATGGTAAATAAAGTAGGGAAAAAATAAGACTCAATCCGAAAAAGCCCTCCAAAAGCTGAAAATGAAGAATGTAATTCACACTTTCTGGGGGTCCCAAAATAGCTAAAAGTTTTACAATGAGCCCCTACGAACAAAAGAGTACCCCCGATAAGCTTTTCGAGGTTCGAAAATTCATTAGACAAAAGGCTTACAAATTTGGGCAACAAATGCAGTTGAACAATCTTGGACTGTTTTAATGACCATAGTTGAATTATGCAGTACTGAATACTTCTGCCTTTCTAATATAGTTCGAATCTTCAGCAATGGAAATATGTTAATCCGTTCCTTCATGGGTGAGAAGTTTCAAATTTATGATTGGAAGGGAAAATAAGATAATTCAAACACACGGGTTGAGTGGATGGAGAGTGATAGATAAGGATTTTGTTAAAGTTGATCGTACTTTCTTATCATTGAATGATCATATTGGATGTTGAAATCAGTTGGATCATCAATTGTCAGCTGGAATTTTAATTATGAGATAGATTGAATATGAAACTAGTGTTAGTTTATCTGGTAATTGTTATACTTCCTGACCTTTGGCATAAATCATACTTTCAACATACTCCGTATCGATATCACTAAAACTATTCTATTGTACTCATTCGAATTCAAAATATTCTACCACATATAAGCTATACACAAAACGATGAAGATGCAACCCTGTATACAATAAACTCATAATGAAAACTAATCACCGTAATAATGTCCTCTCGGCAAAACAAACAATGCTTTATGGTCGCCCTTTTCCACCATATCGAATAAAAAACCTTCCAAGAGATTCTTATACGGATATTATCCACGCTTCTGGTGATACCCTCTAAAATATCTTCAAACTTGAATCATTCTTTCACAATAAGGGATTGTACAATATAAAATCAGACAGAAACTTTCCCTACATATTCATGAACTATAGTAACGTTCATCATCTGCAGATTTGTTCAATAACGATCATACAAAAACCTACAATTTGATCCAAAGACAAATCAAACTATTTCTACTACACTTAACATGTTTTTTGATTTAAAAAAAAATATAAAAAAGAAAATCTTGGGTTGGTGCAACGATTGGCACCATATACAGTTGCACCACAACAAATATGTGCTTGCTGTCGTTGCTGTGTCAATGTTGCTGCATTTGGTGAATCCTTAATATTCACCATAGTGTTATGATTCAAGTTCAACCTGAATCAGTACCTGATCTAGAACTATTATCATTGATGAGGTTAGTGCCATATGCCAACGATAAGCCTAGGTTTTAAAGGTTTCACAACCACAACCCAACGTCCACAATAAGATTATTTCAGCTATCTGAGCAATTGCCGTAAGTCCTTAAGTGCTTGACCAATTAGAGACAATGAGACATCATGCAAAAACCTTAACCTATCAGAGTACAGTCAGGGCTATCTCAAAGCTTCGAGTACCAACGACTGAAAAACCTATTGACCTAATTAATTGCTTGACCAACTAGAGACAATGAGACTCCTGTTCGATGCAAAGATTTCATCCTTTTCTAGTCCAATTATAACCATCAGATTAATATATACACTGTACATATATAGAGAGAAGGAATTAAGTATCCCACAAAAGAAGGTAAAAAACAAAAACCTCCCACAAAACTTTACAAACGAAGCTAGCAGAAATAAGGTTAACAATATGTAGATAGCCTCTAATCACCAGATTTCTAATCTATAGTCTAATCTCTCACTGAAGACACTTGACATTCCAGGCTATCATTGCATCTAACCACAAATGTTACCCTAAGATTGGAAACCAAACTAATTGCGCTTGTAACCTCATAAAGCTACATATAAGTTCAGAGCTTTCTCAGCAGGAGTAGAAGACAGAATATAACGAAGAAATCACCATCTCTTGACAGGTATGTTAAAATATTTTCAATAGGTTTGGACAACTTTGATCATAGTGTATATTCTTATTTTAGCATCTATTCCAGAATTACTCCAGCCGGCTTTCTGCTCATCTTCGACACAATTCGTTAACTCTTTTCAGATCTACAACTTCAACCATTCAAGACAGTATCTTTTCCTCCGCACACACATATAAGAAAATGAGGTTGACACATGATGCTCCGTTAAGCACAACTCAATGTCCACAATAAGAATACGTCAGCTACCAAAGCAAATGACTGCATAGCCTTTTCCAATCACAACATATTCAATCGTTCAACGCTATATCAAACTTTGTCTATCCTGATTCCCAAATCATTCAAAAGTCAAGACTATGTCACTAACATAATTAGAATTTCTATCCATTCCTAGGAAATTCAACTCCCTATGTATTTTTAGGGCAACTAACTAGTACTTTATCTATCCTAATTCCAGAATATCGAAGCTACAAGCGTGAAAGTTCCATTACGATCAAGAGAAGCCACAGTAACACATTACACTACACTACAAGAATCCTCACTATGAATAGCAGAACCACCTACGCAAATTATTCGAAAACACTACAGATTAAGAACAACTTCTAACAAACGATATCAAACTAAATTCTAAAAACTCAATTAACGCGTGCAACAATAGCAAATCAATCAAATTCTACGCATCGAGGCAAATACAATTGCTTCTTCTCATAATTAATAACAAATTTCACCTCATTATCATTTTAAGAAAGATAACCTTCTTCAGAATGAAACACAAATCAATCACCAAAAACTCAAATAACTGAAGCACAAAACAAAATTCCTCGCAAAAACCATAAAACATTTCAAACATAAAAAAAAAACAAAACGAAAAAAAAAATCATCTCAAAACAAAATAAAACCAAAATCCATATTTATTCAACATCATCCAAATATCAGCAAAGCTTAAACTTCACATCAAAAATCCAAAGAGTAGAACAACATCTACCAATTTCCTCAGATTCAAACAACCAAAGATCTGAGCAAAACAACATTCAATTCAAAACAAAATTACAGAAAAATTAAAAAAAAAAGTAAAAGATCACAGAAAATAAAAGAAAAACCTAATAACGATGGCTCAATTTCTCCTTCTCAAGGTACCAATTAACATAGGAATAAACGCCAACAAGAGGTCCAAGCAAAAGGGAAGCGCTGATCCAATTTTCAGTGACTTTGTGTGTGAGTTTTCCAGGTAAATCTTTCCATAATCCAGGCATCACTTTCTGCTGATATGGAGATAATGCGTATTGTACTGCCTTCATCTTCACTGGAATTTTCCCCATTTTTTTTTTATCTGAAAACCCTAGTTTGAGGATGATTGATTGTTGAAGATGCGAATTTGGGAGATTGTGGAATTGTTGAAGGGGAAAGCTTTGGTGGTGTTTTGATTTTTCTAGATGTGTCTATGGGCTTTCTGGGCTTGTTTGTGTGGGTTTGGGTATGGGCATTTGGGCTGATTTGATTAACTGGTTTGGTCACGTGTGCGAATTTGTTGGATTATTATCTTTGGGGTATGGGTATGGGTAATGGGCCAATGGGGTTTGTAGAGAGGTAACCCAAGGGTATGGATATGGGCCCATGGGGTTTGTAGAGATGACATTTTATGACCTTCATGTGTTTCGATGCCATTTTGTTTGGGGTGATAGCGAACCACTATGTAACATGGGTACTTCTAATGGGTTGCCGTCTCTGAACCCGATTCGTCTCCAATATGGGGACGAATCCGATTCTTCATATTATAATTTACTGTACCCATTAACAATATTTTTTAATTTTCAGAGTAGTCGTTTTCAGTCCCCGTATTCGTTTTCGACTTTGTGCAAACTAGGCGAACCATATAGATAAAATGTGAGAATCAATATTAAGATCTCTATAAGAAAGCATTAACCATTTGAGCTCTAATTATCTTGTCTTCCCTGATTTGTCCATGTAAGTCAGTTTGATATGCTCATGACTCATCGCATGCCATATATGTTCATTTCCAACGTGTGTTCATTTCCTTTAAGACAAAATTGGTATTTGTTATGTCAATAGATTGAATTCTTATGTAAAGATGAGATGATGATAGGAGGTAAAAATAGATGTTATTTCCTAATTTAAAGTCATATTTCATCTCAAATAGAAATTGTTCCCATTTTTTCCGGACAAGGTTATACATATAAAATAGATGCACAGTAATCAAGTGGAACTAGAAACAATTCTATAAAGACAAGTTAGAGGGTAAGAGCTTTTTTCATCATTTTCAAACAAAATGTTGTTGTAGTATATGTTAATGAAATATCTTACTCCATAGTAAAATGGGTCTTAATAAAAGGTTGCATAACATGATTACCACTTGAAGGTTGATTGATGTTCGTTGTTAACATATAAATAATCTAATAGAGCAACACTTGTGTTGTTTGTAAGCAAACTTGATTAAATTTCAATTACTCCAAGGTTTTGATGTGCTCCTCTCTTCTTTTCTTCTCCGTATGTTTGTACAACCAGCTATATATGATCAAACAAGTTCGTATACATAAAATTATAAGTAAACTCATACAATCATACTACAAAATATTAACTACTCTCAAGAATGCTAGTTTTTATCTACCTTGTTTGATGTATTTTTTCCCATTTTATCTCTTGCTCCGGAGAATTCTAAGTATTTATCTACCTTATCTCATGTATTTTCCGCATATATATATGATATGATGGGAAAGAGAGCATAGTAGAATAGATGTATTGATAGATCATAGATGTGATATGCAAACACCATTATAAACATTCCTAGTCATATCCCATGAGGCCATGACTCGTTTGATGTAGGTAGTCAGGAATAGGATCGATCTGTCTTCCACACAGTCACATTCTGTGGGCCCATCAAGTTCTTAGCTTTATTCTAGATCCAAGAAACAACCAATCACTTTTGTCTGTTGCATCCCAAGTTTTACATACCACCCTAAAATCATTTTCCTCAATTATTAACTTCAATTAATCAAGTTTGTCCATGCTCATCTGTTGGCAGTTTATGCCAGACACCATTAGATTCCTTACCATACTTGTACAAAACTCCAACTTACTTTGTGTGTTACTATGAGTACGTAGTAAAAAAAAAAATTTCAAATGCCGCCCATATTATAATTGGAGTACGAAAATCATCACCTAATTTATCCGTTTCAGATTTTATCATAGTCTTTTGGATTAAAACAAGATGAATTGAGATTGCAGATATTAACATGAGATATCGCTGAAACGTACGAAAATGTAAAAATTCTCTACTTGAAACAATCAAGAAAAACAATTAGAGAGATTACTCTAAAGTGAAGTAAAAAACCTTCTTCATTAATTCACAATAATCACACAAATAAAAATAAGGTTAACAAAAGAGGACAAAATTGTGCTCCTTCATACTTGCTTCTTGTTTTTCCCTAATTCATTAGATGATTAGATTAATACACACTTTACCCTTTGACTTAAATAAAGGGTAACTTGTTATTTATCTTCAAATATTTCATTTTTTCTAGCAGATCACACCAAAATTACAAGCTTCATATCTCAACTTTCAGTCACTGCAAGAACTTTTCTTTTCTTTTTTTCCCCACTTTTTTCTTTTTTTGTTTGGATTGTCAGGCAAAATCATGGGAAAAAAAGATAGCAAGAAATGAGGAGGAAAGTTGAAAGTGAGGGTTAAGCAACTGCAACAGTTCCAGTTTGTACAGCTTTTTTAGATCCTGAATTTGTAGTATTTTCAGCTTTTCTTAAGCTTCTGTATTTCCATGGTGTTTCCTTTGCATCATCTATTTCTATTTGCTCTTGTCTACATTCATCACTACAAAATGGTGTATTTCCCCTGAAAATTTAAATAAATAAACCAAGATTAAAATCTATAACCAAAAAAAAAATAAGAAAATTATTAAGTTTATTATTGCCTCCATAATCGTTTACTTGCAACAAATGAATATTTTATATCTCACCAATAATATCCCTTTGTTGTAAGTAAACGATTACGGAGGTAGTATAATAAATTAAAGCATGAATTGAGTTAATGAAATCATGAAAGTATGAAATTGAATTTAATTATTACCTGTACATGAAGATGTCATGATTGGGTTTAAGTTGTTTGCTGCAAAGAAAACATGAATCAAGGAAATGGGGTTGTTGATGATTGTATAAATCATCATTTCCAGCGTAGAATAAAACTCTTGAATTAGATCTTGGTTTTGTAAAAGAAGCCATTTTTATGTATTTGATTCTTTGCAAATTTTGCAAGAACAAATATAAAAGTAAGTAACCAAACAAGGCTTTGGAGAATAATGAATGATTGAAGGAAGGAGAGTGGAAGTAGGGGGAAAAAAAATGGGCACTTAAGTCATCTTATATATAACAGAAAATTAAGAAGGTGGACTCACCTCAAATGTCCACATACAACCAAAACATAATGAAAATTAATAAAGAAAAAAAAATAATTGAAAAAAGCACACATACATGAGGGTGTAGGACAAAAGTGAATAATTGAAAACGATTACCGGTCATTGTGTTGCACTAGTTGGTTGTGTTAAAATATATAAAGTGGGAATTTAATGATTTGCTCACATAAAAAGTGCGGAATAAAATTTTTTATTGTAGGGTTGTATAGGACCATAAACTTATATTGTGAACCAACTCCGATTAAATTGGGTTGGGTTGTGTAGATTTAAGACAATTAGATTCCATATTTTCTTTGTTTTTAATTGTTTGCAACAAATAATTGGTTTTTTTTGTTATAGTGAATGAGGTAAAGAAACATTTTTAAAAAATTGAAGTAATAAAGACTTGAAGAGAGAAAAATACATCTAAAGAAAATAATTGTTGTGATTAAATAAAAAATTTGTACGAATGATAATTGTTGTGATATAAAAAAAGAAAAAAAAATAATAATAGCCTAAAACTAGTATACTACCCCGTTTCAAAATACAATAACTTGAGTTGCATACTTGCATGGACCCTTAATTAGATTTTATGACTGGGAAAAAAGTAAAGATTGAAAAATATTAAGGCAAAATCTAGTGAAGCATGGTATAAATCCCGAGACCGTATATCCTATTGTCGAATCAATTCATTATATGATTTATCGGGTCGGATGGCCCATACTTCCTAAGGTGAAGTAGTGAACTGTGAAGTGTGTAGTTGTATACGGAATATGGGGGAATAAACAAACGAGGGGCGGTATTCGAAAATGACAATGGAGTTGGAATCTAATAATCAATAGGCATTGGGGAAAGCAGCTTTTGGTGTTGCACTATGGCCGTTGGTACATGCACCTTGTTTCGTCCAACTTCAAGTAAGTAATACTCGTATAATTTTTCTATTACTACTACTTGCTTTATCTTTTTGAGTGGGAGTTGGTGGGACCACAGATATTTACCCCATTAACCTCTAACTTGGACTGTTATAGCCTATAGGACTCATACCGTAATTTTGAGTCTTTGAATTTATTAGAAAATTTTTTTTTCGGACTTATTTTTAGTTTAATACGGAGTAACTTATATTTATACGGAGTAATCGATTTAGTGCAAGTAAATTAAAAGATAGAACCTTGTTTGACGTTTGTAATTCTATATGTTTAATAAATAGATTAGGATCTATCAAGGACTAGATTACAATAAATTGTAAGACTCTAATCTTTTTGGTTTATTTTCGATTCAACTCAATTCATGTGAATTGTCTAAATCCATCTCATAAGTTATAAGTCAATATATTATGTTAAATTCAATCAAATCTATTTTAGCTCAAAAGAACAAGGCATAAGAAGAAATATCGTATATAAGAAGATAAATATTGAAATTAATTACTACTTACGTACTCCATATTATAATTAACTACTCGACATTTACGATAATATTGACCAATGCATGATTTTGGCAATAGCCTAATTCCATTTTGAATGATATACTCTACAAACTTTATATCATTACCTGAAGTAAATTAATCAATTCCTCCAACTAAGTTATTTAAATGTGTTTAAATTGTTTACTCAAAATTTTTATTTATGGACTAATTCTAGTGTTATGTCTTACTCTTTTGAGTTTATTTTTTAATCCAATTTAGTTTAAACCATATCAATAATTTCAGTTAAAATATTATATTGAGTTCGGCGCGGTTTCATTTTAAAAGAGCATACCTTAAACTAGAGTGGTTTGGTGTTGAATTTGACTTGATCCTGGTTTAGAAAAAAATAAAAAAAAAATATCACTCAAATAACTAAATAAGTTGATGAATGATGGAATTATTCTGCTTTCTTATGCTTTATCAGACCAATTCTCTGCAAATGATCTCCTGCCCCCTCTCTTCAAGTATTTAGCTCACTTGGTGCAATCAATTTTATATTTAGTAGTCATTGTAAAAACTAAAAAGCAGTAGTTACATACATCACTTGCCTTTTTTTTTTTTTTTTTATCATTTGAGTACTTTATAAAAAAAAAAAAATATATATATATATATATATATATACACTCTACACTCCCTTGCCTTGGACTCTTATGTGCTCTATTATTTATGTTTTTTAAGTGGAATTTTTAAAAAGTTAGTTCTGAAATATATTCGTGATGTTGCGGTATATATAAAATTTTATTTGATTTATTTTAATGTGAAAAATTATAATATTTAACTTTATTATTTTAGATGATATAATGCATACTAGAGTCTAGAGATACCAACAATTAGGATGCTGAGAAAAATGTCAAACTACAGAACAATTATACCATGTATAAATTCATGAAACTTGTAAGCTGAGTACCACTAAGGGCCTGTTTATTTCAACTTAAAATCAGTTTAGTTCAGTTCAACTCTTCTTTTATTTTGCTACTCATTAATCTTTTATTTAAAAACTTTCAGTTCAGCTCCAATCAATTCAGTTCATTTATTTTCATTTGAAGTAAACAAGTCCTTAAAGAATTGGAAAAACTTTGAATGCTTGAAATAAATTTATGCTGTAGAAATTAAATGCTTTCTCAATTCTATCATTAACTTTTCCATGTTTATATTAGATTATTAACCCCTTTCACTTTCCCCAAGTAAAACTTAAGTGTGGCGATGTTGATTACTACTCCGTACTTAATAAAGTAGAGTTATTAATTTGATGATATAAAAGGGAAGAAATCAAAAAGGCAATATAAAAATTGTAAACTGTGGGTCTATGACAAAAGGCAAAACAATATTTAGTGTGCAACCTCCACTTTAACTTATTAAGGATTTCAGTTTACAATTGATTATGACAACTAAACATATAGTATTAAGGAAAATGGCCTACATTTCATTATTGTGTTTGTTCTCAACCACTATACTTGATTATTGAACCACCTCTGCTACTAAGCATTCCTATGTTTGATGTAGCTTAATCATGTTAAAGTCTTACAAAATGTATATAAAATTATCAAATTAGTAAGTTGTTACATCAAGCACATAGGTTGATGGTACTTGGAACTTGGAAGTGTTGATCAACAAAAGTTTATCATCACAATCGACACTTGAACATAAACATACTAATTAAACTGATATACATTGACATACGCGTTTAATTTTTTTTATTCTTAAACAAGCTTTTGTTTAGATAAGAGCACTACTCTTTTAATCATTTTTAAATTAAGTTTTATAGATATTTTTTAATGTATAGAATAGATTCACCACTCAATATACGGAGTATTAATGTCTTATATAGGTTAACAATCACTTTCAACCGAAATAAACAAACTTGTAAAAAATATGAACTCATTATCTTTCAAATCAAAAGGGAATATCAGAAATTCATTTGTTGGTGTTACTTGCAAGTATTCGAGGAAAGATCATTCTATTTGACAATCAAAACCACTTATGCGTATTAAAATTGGTTACATTAAGGGAAAAATATTGGTATCACGGATACTTTTATAGTTTGATGTTGCATTTTTATTTCAATAATGTATTGTGGAGTATAATCTTCTGCATGATTTTCTTATAAACAATGTATTTAGCTCTTTTACACTCCACTCCTAAAGTCTAAACCACTTTGAAAGAATGCAATTGTACTACAATTCTACAAGTACAAGATAATTAAGAATGATTTTCTCAATTGAATTGATTCTCATTTTCTATTCAATTACTTCACGAAAAATAGAGATTGTAATCATTGTATAATAATTCATACATAAAATATACTACTCTATGTAATATATTGATTAATACGTTCTACTTTATATTAAGTTAAATACGATAAGATCAAAGTTGTCGAAAATCAATAGACAAGTATGACTCTATGAGTCTATGAGTTCAAATGTACAATTTGCTACTTCGTATCAAGTTCAAATAAGATTTGTTATAAGCCAATAGTATCTAATCAATTACATTAGGGGATGAGATAATAGGCTAATTAAGAAAGGAAGTGTAATTATTGAGCTAATGTTTGGGTTGTAGGGTCATAAATCATAATGATGTGTGAGAGGGATGATATGAGTCAGGCTTGATGGGGAGAGTATCATACAAGTCAATGTTTTGTGTATTTAAAATTAATCACTTGCCCCAAGGAAAAAGAAAAAATTATTGTGGGGCCCATTCTCTCAACTGCCCACGATTCCCGGGCAGCGCATCCAGATGATTTGCCCGTGGCACGTGCAACCTCGACGAACCAACAAATGCACCAATTGGTAATGCGACAAAGCATACGTGCGAGAAGATTAAATAATTGGTTCACCCATAAAAATTGAAATATGAATTAGTAGGAGTAAATCAAAATCAAAGCACAAAATAAATGAAGTTTGCAATTGTGGCAAAATGTGTTAGGGAAGGGTAATTAATATTTGCAACTCACGAGGTCACAGGAATCTCCAGGCTCTTACTGCTAGATCTTGCTTCCTATTAGGTTGTCATCACAACCAATATTAATCTTATGTTTTTATTCCATTGTTTTCATTGACTTCTTAAATTTCTTCATCTTATTTTATTGCTTCCTATCCGTACTTAAATGTTTGATACAATTAAAATCTTGATGAGATAATTTTGAAATTATTTTCAATATATAAAACATAATATAGTTATATGGATTTTTGTTTGATTCGTCGAGTACGTTATTATATTATACTCTTTAGATATACATAACAAAAGATATTAAGGTCAAACAAGTGCATTGACATATATGCAAATCAAAACGTATCAAACAAAAGAATACTTGTAATTACTAATCAATATTGAATTAGTTTTTTGAGCTGAATTAAATTGAATTAAAATGATTATAATTTGGAAGACAACATAATTAACCCATTTAGTATAATTCACCCTAAATTATAAAATAAATACGGAGTAAATTGTGAGAATGAGTTCCTATTTATCAAATTTTATACTTCATATTTGGCAAAAGCTAGCAAGCGCTTCGATGGTATTAGATAAGCATGATGTAAGTGAAAATATTAATATTAATCAAATATAAATTACATCGGGAACATGCATAATTTTAGCTTAAATTCTCAAATTAATACCATTTGAGAAATCATTTAATGCTTATCTAACGCCACGGGAGCGCTAGTTAGTAAGATCCTTTATTTTGTTTATGCTTCTATTATTAGTTGGTTTAGTTACTCAGTGGATAGATGTAGCATTCTTCCATAACCTGCAACTCCATAATTCAAAAATCATTTAAATGGTCTACATAAACTAAAATTTAAATCTAAATAGACAAAACCCTTAATGTGTTTGCATAACTTTTTTTTTTTTTTTGATATTTGTAGAACAGTATTTTTCGAAATTGTATGAACTAAACCAAACTGAATTTAAATAAGCTGACTAAAATTATAAAATAATACTCACTATTGGTTAAAGCATGCTAGCTGACTTGAATAAATTGAAATGTACTTGAGCCTAGATTATTGTGGGTCTTAAGCCTGAGTTTGCTGCTGCAAAGTACCAATAATTGGGCCTTGAGTCTGGATTATTGCGGGCCTAGAACTTGGACTTATTACTGCAAAGTACCATTGCACGGTAGCGAGTTGGGCCTACAACATAAAACCAAGTGTTACTGTAATTGTTTAGGTATATTTTTGTTTTACTAATTTTATTTTATTTTATTGTTATTATTATTATTATGTTATAAAATATTATTATTTTATGGATGTCCATTATACCCCTTAGGTATGATCTAGAATGTTCTGGATACTAGGGTTTATTCTACAGGAAACCCTAGTTTATGCTTGTATATATATTTGGTACTGAATAAGAAAACAGATCTATTCTTCTCTCCCACAAATACTCTCTACTAAATCCTATTTTCTATAACACGTTATCAGCACGATTTCTGTTCATTTTTTATTCACTGTTGGTTCTATTTTATGCTTGTATAACACGTTTTCTGTTCATTTTTTATTCACTGTTGGTACTATTCACATTGGCGCTGAGAGGATATTATTCAGGTTTTAATTTCTGATATTATCAAGTTTTAATGATATTAGTCAGGTTATGATTTTGCAATTCAATATTATATATATTGTATTCGATATGGTGCATTCTAATATGATATTAGGCAGGTTTTAATTTCTGATATTTATCAGGTTTTTATGATATTAATCAGGTTTTAATTTTGAATTTTGATTTTATATGATGTATTCTGAATTTTTGATATTGTGTTTAATAAGATGTATTATGATATGATATTAGTTTGGTTTTAATTTCTGATGTTGTTTAATTACTTGACTTTTGAGTATGAAATTTATGAGGTTTTAAATTGGTTTTAATTTTGAAATTTCTGAATTTTGGAAATTGTATTCGATATGAAGTATTATGATATGATATTAGTAAGATTTTAATTTCTGATGTTCTTCAATTACTTGACTTTTCATTATGAGGTTTTAAATTGAAATTTTTTTTTAATAAAATAATGTTATTCAAAATTGCAAATCTAAGCATAGTGGATCATAATCTTTTGACGATAAAATAATGTTATTCAAAATTACAAAGGCTTATCTATAATGCTCATTAGTCATTAGCTTTGCTTGTTGAAGTAAAGTTTTAAAACTATGTTCTTGGCAGTTGGCACATAATTGTATTATAGACAATTAAACAAAAGCTAATCGACATTAATTATTTTACGTATGTAGCGAAAATACAAATAATACGGAGTATGTGAAAATATATATACAAATCATTAACAATATAGAGAATTAGAGAAGGAATGACTATTTGCAATGATATATAGATGAGACACATATTTATTAACATAGAGATAATATAATTAATTAATTATCTCTATTTACTCTATTTTCTTAAATACGAAAATTATGTATTATTGTCCTTTTTAATAGAGCCTTCAACTGTAGTAAGTTTTATATAATAGATTATGCGCTGATATTCATACTGTTAATATTCATAATATTGGGTTATCTATTGTATAATATTCATAATTTAACCTCGTATTTGATAATTATCATAGTAGTTATTCATTGTTTGGGTTGTAGTACCGTTTGAGTTTTTTGTACTTGATATTCTAGAAACACGTTAGTTCGCTTTCTCATTGAAATAGATGCCAGTTTCCTTCCCTGAAATTACTTAGTTTATCCATGATTTCATGTCCCCTGATTTTTTCCAAATTGTAGTTTAAATGTAGTTATGATCTTATGTTCCCTGATCATCTGTAATTTATCCCCTTATTATATATATTCATCCCTAATCATATGTGTTTTATGATCTTATTGTGATCTATTGTGATTGACTTGATTTCTCTTCAACACTTTTGTATTTATTTATAGTACCTATTAGTTCCTAATTTGTGTACATTTTCGTATATAGTGAATCATGTCAAACTTAGCAAAACTTGAATTTGCGGCTCTTGATATTACTGGAAAGAATTATTTGTCTTGGGTATTGGATGCTGAAATTCATCTAGATGCAAAAGGTCTTGGAAAAACTATCAAAATAGGAAATCAAGAAAACAGTCAAGACAAAGCTAAAGCTATGATATTCCTTCGCCATCACCTTCATGAGGCCCTTAAGACTGAATATTTAACTGTGAAAGACCCAATGGTGCTTTGGAATAATTTAAAGGAAAGGTACGACCACCAGAAAAATGTTATCCTCCCTCAAGCTCGTTATGAATGGCTTAATTTAAGATTACAAGATTTTAAATCAGTAAGTGAGTATAACTCAGCCATGTTTAGAATCACTTCTAAACTGAAATTATGTGGAGAAAAAATAACTGATGAGGATATGTTGGAAAAGACATATACCACTTTTCACAAGGATAATCTCTTATTGAGTAAACAATATCGTGAAAAGGGCTTTAAAAAATATTCTGAATTGATATCTTGTCTTCTAGTGGCTGAACAAAATGATGAGCTTTTATTGAAAATTCATGAATCACGGCCAACTGGCTCTACTGCATTCCCTGAAGTGAATGCTGCATCCCACAATGGGATACGAATTAACAATAGAGGCCCTGCCAGCAGCAGTGGTCGAGGTCGTGGTGGAAGTCATGGCCGCAGAAGAGGTCGTGGATATTATAGAGGTAGAGGTGGTCATTTCAAAAACTCATATTCTCACCGGAAGTGGGATAATGAGGATGGTAGTAAAAAGCATGAGAAGGCTAAAAGTGAGACTATGTGCTACCGTTGTGGAGGAAAGGGCCACTGGTCTCGTATATGTCGTACACCAAAGCATCTTGTTGACCTTTATCAGCAGTCTCTGAAAAAGAAAGGAAAGAAAGTGGAGACTAACTTGGTATACGAAGATGGCGAAGGTGATTTTGATAATGGTGATACAACACACCTGGAGGTTGCAGATTTCTTCACCACCCCTGAAGGGAATAATTAAGTCAATAATAATTATGTCTATTAACAAATAAAGATTTAGTAGTTTACATTCATAATTTAGGTAGAATAATTTATGTTATTTACTTTGGCTTTGTTATTTTATGCATGAACTTGATAGTTTAATAGTTTGTTTTGTGCTTTAAGACTTTGTTACTTTAATCTTATTTTAGTTACTTTGAATATTTGGATATTTTAGGATATGTTATTTACTTTCTATTATTTTATTTGAAGAACATGAATGCTCTCCAAGCTCAATTAACAATAAATGGTGAAGAAATATGTCTAGCTGATAGTGCAACTACTCATACAATACTTAAAAATAAGAGATATTTTTCTCAATTGATGATGAATAATATAAGTGTGAATACTATATCCGGTAGTGCAAACATTATTGAAGGCTCCGGAAGAGCAACTATATTGATGCCTATGGGAACAAAATTCGAAATTGTTGATGCTTTGTACTCCCCTAAGTCTCAAAGAAATTTATTGAGTTTTAAAGATATCCGTCAAAACGGATACCATATTGAGACAATAAGTGAAGGAAATAATGAATTCCTTCAAATTACGAGTATAACCCAAGGCACTAAGCAGGTTTTGGAGAGATTATCTGCACTCTCCACTGGCTTGTACTACACAAAGATTAATGTTATTGAGACATATGCTATTGTAAACCAGAAGTTTACAGATAGCTTTATAGTTTGGCATGACCGGTTAGGCCATCCCGGTTCATCAATGATGCGAAAAATAATTGAAAATTCACATGGACATTCTTTGAAGAGCCAGCAGATTCTTCAAAATGATTATTCTTGTGCTGCTTGCTCCCAAGGTAAGTTGATCATTCGGCCATCACCAGCGAAAATAAATTATGAATCTATTTCTTTCCTTGAACGTATACAAGGAGACATATGTGGACCAATACATCCACCATGTGGACCATTTAGATATTTTATGGTTTTAATCGATGCATCGACTAGATGGTCACATGTGTCCTTACTATCAACCCGCAACCTGGCGTTTGCGAGGTTACTTGCTCAATTGATAAGATTACGAGCACAATTTCCAGATTTTCCTATTAAGAATATACGTCTGGATAATGCTGGTGAATTTACTTCAAAGGCTTTTAATGATTATTGTATGGCTATTGGAATAAATGTTGAACATCCTGTAGCACATGTTCATACACAAAATGGTCTTGCAGAATCACTAATTAAACGTCTTCAGTTGATTGCTAGACCATTACTTATGAAGTCGGATCTACCGATTTCTACTTGGGGACATGCTATTTTACATGCTGCAGCACTAATTCGCATCAGGCCAACCAGTAAACATAAATTCTCCCCATCACAATTGGTTTGTGGTCAGGAACCAGATATTTCCCATCTAAGAATTTTCGGATGTGCTGTGTATGTTCCAATTGCTCCACCACAACGCTCTAAGATGGGTCCTCAAAGGAGGCTGGGCATATATGTCGGGTTTGAATCCCCATCAATAATTAGATACCTAGAGCCATTAACAGGTGATCTATTTACTGCTCGTTTTGCAGATTGTCACTTTAACGAGTTGGTTTTCCCAGCATTAGGGGGAGAGAACAAGCAGCTGGAAAGTGAAATTAGTTGGAATGAATCATCATTAAACCACCTTGATCCTCGCACTAAACAATGTGAATTGGAAGTCCAAAAGATAATTAATTTACAAAGCTTAGCAAATCAATTGCCAGACGCATTTACTGACCTAAATAGAGTAACTAAGTCACATATACCAGCTGTAAATGCTCCTATCAAGATTGATGTCCCTGAAGGACAATCTCATGAGTCTAAGGCACGCCTGAAGCGTGGTAGACCAGTAGGTTCCAAAGATAAGAATCCTCGGAAAAGAAAAGGAGCAATGATAAGTAATGGCCAGATTGAGGAAGCAATAAATGAAGGATCTCCAGAAGAGACCATAGACATGACAAATGATAGTGTTCTAGAAGAACCTCAGGTACCTGAAAATGAAGAGATCTCAACAGATTATGTCATGTCTAGAATAACTTGGAACCGAAATGAAATCGACGTCGATGATGTTTTTGCATATAATGTAGCACTTGATGTTATGAATGAAAAAGAGGATCATGAGCCTAAGTCCATTGAAGAATGTAGGAAAAGAGATGATTGGCCAAAATGGAAAGAAGCAATTGATGCAGAATTGAAATCACTTGCAAAGAGAGAAGTATTTGGGCCAGTAGTTCGTATACCCGAAGGTGTAAAACCAGTGGGATATAAATGGGTCTTTGTGCGGAAAAGAAATGAAAAGGGTGAAATTGTGAGACACAAAGCACGTTTAGTTGCACAAGGATTCTCACAAAGACCTGGTATTGATTTTGAGGAGACATATTCTCCTGTGGTGGATGCAACTACTTTCAGATTCTTAATTAGTCTGGCAGTAAGACATGGACTTGATTTACGACTAATGGATGTTGTAACAGCTTACTTATACGGCCCACTTGATAGTGATATATACATGAAACTCCCGGAAGGTTTCAAGTTGCCTGAAGCAACTGGTTCGCGTTCTCGAGAACAACATTGTATTAAGTTAAATAGATCCCTTTATGGATTGAAACAATCAGGGCGTATGTGGTACAATCGCCTTAGTGAATATTTGTTGAAAGAAGATTATAGAAATGACCCTATTAGCCCTTGTATTTTCATAAAGAAATTCGGGTCAGGTTTTGTGATTATTGCTGTCTATGTTGATGATTTGAATATCATTGGAACTCCAGAAGAGATTCCAATAACAGTGGAATACTTGAAAAAAGAGTTTGAAATGAAAGATCTTGGTAAGACAAAATTTTGTTTAGGGCTACAAATTGAGCACCTAAAAGAAGGAATCCTTGTGCATCAAACTACATACACAGAGAAGGTGCTCAGAAGATTTTATATGGATAAAGCACATCCGTTAACTAGCCCAATGGTTGTAAGATCACTAGATGTTGATAAAGATCCTTTTCGCCCTCGGGAAAATGATGAAGAGATTCTTGGTCCTGAAGTACCATATCTAAGTGCAATAGGAGCATTGATGTACCTTGCTAGTCACACAAGACCCGACATATCATTCTCTATCAATCTATTAGCAAGGTTTAGCTCATGTCCTACCCGAAGGCATTGGAATGGGGTTAAGCATATATTTCGCTATCTACAAGGTACGAAAGATAAAGGTTTGTTCTTTTCTAACACCTCCAAAGAAGAATTAGTTGGTTTTGCAGATGCAGGGTATTTATCAGATCCTCATGTTGCTCGATCACAAACTGGATATGTATTTACATATGGTGGTACCGCAATCTCTTGGCGTTCCATGAAACAAACCATTGCTGCTACTTCTTCTAATCATGCAGAAATTTTAGCAATTCATGAGGCTAGTCGAGAATGTGTATGGCTAAGGTCTCTAATTCAGCACATACAAGAAGATTGTGGTCGTTTATGTGGAAAACAAGCTCCGACTACATTATATGAAGACAATGCAGCCTGTATTGCACAACTCAAGGAAGGGTACATTAAAGGTGACAGGACGAAGCATATTTCGCCAAAGTTTTTCTTCACCCATGACCTTCAGAAGAATGGTGAGATTAGTGTCCAACAGATTCGTTCAAGTGAAAATTTAGCAGATCTATTTACCAAGGCGCTTCCTACTGCTACATTCAAGAAATTAGTTCATCAAATCGGGTTGCGTCATCTCAAGGATCTCAACGGATGATATCATGAGGGGGAGTCAATGCGCGCTGTACTCTTTTTCCCTTAGCTATGGTTTTTCCCACTGGGTTTTCCTGTTAAGGTTTTTAATGAGGCAGCATTGCACATGCGCATTATAAAATGATGTATATTTGCTTTATAATGGACATCCAAGGGGGAGTGTTATAAAATATTATTATTTTATGGATGTCCATTATACCCCTTAGGTATGATCTAGAATGTTCTGGATACTAGGGTTTATTCTACAGGAAACCCTAGTTTATGCTTGTATATATATTTGGTACTGAATAAGAAAACAGATCTATTCTTCTCTCCCACAAATACTCTCTACTAAATCCTATTTTCTATAACATATTATTATTATTTTATCTTATTTTATTTTTTTGTTGGTGTTAGGGAGTTACAAGGACAAATGGTGAAATTCAAACCAAGGATCATCTAAAATCGAAAGAGAAGCTCTAGCCAACTGAGCTATCTTTCACCCTCTTGTTTTACTAATTGTAGTAGCTATCCCTAAACCCTAAACCTCCACTCTCTTGTTTTACTAAATTGTACTAAAATTTCGGCAATATATTTGAGGACCCTATACCCCGAAAAACATGAATTATAACCTTTAATTTTTGGCTTCCTCAAGGCTTTCTCGAGCACCGAATTGTTTTTACCATGCTTTTTTTTTTTTACCATGTGTAGTAAATAACATCATGACACCACACACTCGAGTTCAACCTTAAAAAATTGTTATCTTTTATCTTTATGGAATTTTTGAAATAAGGGAAACAAATGCATAAATAATGGAAAGATCTTATTTAACATGTCAAAGTGTCTAGCCTTAATCCTAAAACACTTGAATACACAGTCTTAACATAAACTTTACCTTTGGGACAACTATTTTTGTTGAGAATTTGGTGTTTCTCGTTTTTAAGGCTTTCCATATTGTAGATTCTTATTAATAAACACAATATGTGTTAATCGCTTTCTCTATTCTCAACACTAAGGTTAGTAAAATTGGCGACAAATTTATTTCTGAATCGTAGTTGGTGTTTTATTTAAGATTCTCAACACTAAACTCAATATATTTATATATATAACTTTTTACGGTATTTTTAAAGTTATACTACGAGCCTGTTTACTTCATCTTAAAATCCGTCTGTTCAGTTCAGTTCAGTTTAGCTCTTCCCTTTATTTTGCTATTCATTAATCCTTCATAAAAAAAAAAACTTTTAGTTCAGTTCGACTCCAATCAATTCATTTCAATTCAATTCAGCTATTTTCTAAACAAACCCTATCTATTACATTCGCTGATTTCATTATTTTAGTGAATCCACGCTTTCTCATTTCGAAACATTTTTGATTCACAAACTCTATGTTGCTTCCGACCTTCAGTACTATACCGGTGTTAACCCTTTAGTTTAACAAAATAAAAAAAAAAAACCGAAGATGTGGATCATCATAGAGTAATCCGCCAAACCCCACAGGTTAACAAATCAAACCGTTAATCGCCCCTTGGTTAGTAATAGTCAGTTAAAATAATAATAATAATAATAATAATAATAATAATAATAATAATAATAATAATAATAATAATAATAATAATAATAATAATAATCAAGTTCTCCTCCAATTTGCAATTTGTCATTTGTCAGATAGTGACTACACTAGTCCTACTTCTTAGTGCTCCTCCAATTTCTCCCTCAATCATCTGTCTCTCTGTCATCTTTCTATTGAATCTCATTTTTTCACTTTCTCTCTCTACATTCATTACTTTGTATGTTCATTATCTGGTAATGCCTCTTTCTCTCTCTTAATCCTTTTATTTTCAATTTTTGTTATTAGTATTAAAATATTTAATTATATGATTTTTTTTTTTTTTTCATTTTCAGCTTTCTGTAATCTAGATTTAGTTTTTGCTTCCGCTTTTAATTTGATTCATCATTACATTTTGATTCTTTGTTTATCGATTATTCGAATCTTTTATTTCATTCGTATTATTTTGGATTAATTTTGTATTAATGAATGCTAATTTGTAATGTTAGGATTACAAATTTGTGATGTAACAATTTCGATAAATTAATACGATCGTTTACGAGTTGTTGATTCGAAGTCTAATTACTACTAATACCTTGATTAAGCCAAGAACTATGTATTAAATTTTGGATAATATTTGCTAATTGCTGATTAATTAGAGGTTGTCATTATCGTAGGTTACCAATTGTAGCTTTCTGTTCTTTTGCTGTGCATAATCTCTGCTTAATTACAGTTTTGTTTCGATTTTTGATTTGCTTGTGATATTTTTGAATACGGAGTAGTTGTAATTTTGTGGAGAGGGTTATAAAATCACAAACTTCGTTTCGGATGAACTTTGCCTTACTCGAATAGTTGCGTGTTTTAGGGTGTAAATGTGTTGTATTAGTGACATAGGTTTGAACTTTGAACATAGCTAGTTCTAGCATTTTGAAATTTTGCTTAGGAGCAACCATAGCTAATGGTTTATTCCTTAGTTGATAATTTGCTCTTTGATTCTTCAGTCGATTGTGAACGACATGGAGACCGAGGTGATGGACAGCAAGCTCTTTAATGTAGGGCTCCTTGTTGTGGCTACCCTTGTAGCTGCCAAATTGATATCATACCTCATTATGCCGAAATCTGGAAAACGCCTTCCTCCCGTGATCAAGGCGTTTCCTCCTATTGTTGGTGGCCTTCTTCGCTTCCTCAAGGGTCCTATTATCATGCTGAGAGAGGAGTACCCAAAACTCGGAAGTGTATTCACCTTGAATCTTGTTACTAAGAACATTACCTTTTTGATTGGTCCTGAGGTGTCTGCTCATTTCTTCAAGGCACCTGAGACTGATCTCAGTCAGCAGGAGGTTTATCGCTTCAATGTTCCTACTTTTGGACCTGGTGTTGTCTTTGACGTTGATTATTCCATCCGTCAAGAGCAGTTTCGTTTCTTCACAGAGGCTCTTCGAGCTAGCAAACTTAAGAGCTATGTTGATCAGATGGTTACGGAAGCACAGGTCTTACTCTCACTTCTATTTTTCATTTTTTCTCCCACCCTAATATTTTCTGTGTAGTTTGTATTTCCTCTTAAAAAATGCTTTCATTAGCTTGAATGTTGGGAGTAAATACAAGTTCTAATAACTTCAGATCCGTGCATGGAACTTTTAGGATCAATTATAAATCCTGTCTTAATGAAGATGTGTTCTGTCTGATAGACTGACGCAATGAGGCCTTGCGCATTGCATTGTTCCATACTGTCTTTGTTGGTTTCCAGCGAATTTATGCATATTACATAATTGTCTTATTTAGTTATTTGGCATGATGTTCTCTATCCTCCACTCAATAACTCTCCTGGATGGCCTGCTCTAGTAAACTTATTTTGCACTTTAAGCTGTTTATTTGTTCCTTATTCTCCTGGAGTAGTCTTTTGAAGTTGAAACTGAGAATTCCCTTTCCAACCTTTTCTAGTCGGGCTCTATGATGCCAGCTATAATCTTCTGCTCAAACAAAGTTCTCTTTTGTAACTTATGCAGGACTACTTTTCCAAGTGGGGAGATTCTGGGGAAGTTGATTTGAAATATGAGCTTGAGCATCTTATCATCTTGACAGCCAGTAGATGTCTCCTTGGTCGGGAAGTCCGTGACAAGCTCTTCGATGATGTCTCTGCCCTATTCCACGATCTTGATAATGGGATGAAACCTATTAGTGTTATGTTCCCATATCTGCCTATTCCAGCTCATCGTCGTCGTGATAGAGCTCGTAAGAAGCTTGCTGAGATTTTTGCAGGCATCATCTCCTCCCGTAAATCCTCTGGTAAGTCTGACGACGATATGTTGCAGTGCTTTATCGACTCAAAGTACAAAGATGGTCGGCCCACGACAGAGGGAGAGGTGACTGGTTTGCTGATTGCTGCACTGTTTGCTGGTCAACACACTAGCTCCATTACATCTACTTGGACCGGAGCTTATCTTCTTCGTGACAAAGAATTCTTTTCTGATGTGATTGACGAGCAAAAGACTATAATGAAGAAGCACGGATTGAATGTCGACCATGATGTTTTATCGGAGATGGATGTCTTGCATCGTTGCATCAAGGAGGCACTTAGACTACACCCACCGTTGATTATGTTGTTGCGCCAGTCACACAGTGATTTCAGTGTGACGGCACGAGATGGTAAAGAGTATGACATCCCAAAGGGTCATATTGTTGCCACTTCACCAGCATTTGCCAACCGTCTCCCTCATATATTCAAAGATCCAGACAGCTATGATCCTAACCGGTTTGCCCCCGGTAGGGAAGAAGATAAGTCAGCAGGGCAATTCTCATACATCTCCTTTGGAGGAGGCAGGCATGGCTGCCTTGGAGAGCCTTTTGCTTATTTACAAATAAAGGCAATATGGAGTCATTTGCTGAGGAACTTTGAGTTTGAGTTGATTTCGCCGTTTCCAGAGACTGACTGGAATGCCATGGTGGTGGGCGTGAAGGGGAAGGTGATGGTGAGATACAAGCGAAGAAAGCTTCCTATTGAATGATAGTGATGAAGAGTACAAACTCATTAAAATTGGATTGGTTGTTTGCCAATTTGGTGAAACACCCTTTGAATTCATCTGATTCATTTTGTGTCACCAAGTCCCTGCTTGATGCTCATGTTATTCAAAGAATTGGCATTATAATTGTAGAGCTAAATCTTTTTTCGGTTTTTGGAATTGCTTTGTTTAGGATCTAGAGTTGTAGACTTTTTGGTTCAGTATCTCTTAAATTTTGAATGTAACCTATCAATAGTTTCCTCTTGTTGTTTGGGTGCATGTTAAACTAGAAATTACTTTTTTTTGCTGTCATGGTTGTTCAATTGAATTGGATTATAGTACGGAGTATTAAGATTTTCATGTAGTCAGTGGAGTTTCTCTGAATTCAAATCTTGTAATTTCGTTGTCTATTAGATATCAGCCTAATGGTAATCCATCAATCGCCTTGAAGCTCCGGACAGGATGAAGTCAATTAATATTGCTGTTCTGAGCATTTAATTCCTTTGTTATGGGAGGTCTCATCAAGTATCAATGCAAGTGCTTGTGTTTTGTTCATTATAACAAATGTTTTGTTCATCACTATCTTGCGTGACTTGTCGACTGTGTTTTGGTTGTGTTGGAGAACTGGAAGCAGCATTAAATATCAGGAGCATTAATTATCAGCGAGCATTGTTGTGTGGTTACTGGTCAATTTTGTCAGCCCTCCTAGCATCATGGTCTACGTACAACAATGTCAACAATACTGGTTAGTCTCAAAATAATTTGGGGTCGACATCATGGTCTACATCACGCCAATTAGTTATTTATGGTATTGTAACTTTTTTCAGTTTTATACAGAGTAATTAACTCATCTAGCACCTTATGAAACAAACAAATAGGACAAGGTTTTTCTGAACAATTGCATGATGTAAATAATGTCTAATTAATCACCTTTAAGATTTAACAACAAATATTTGAGTAGCGGTAACGAAAAAGGATGAAGTCATGAGGTACACGAAACAAATCAACCTTCCTTAGCCAATTCATTGCCACACAGTGCATAGTAATAATGATATAAGAATAATACGCCATTGTTCTAGCTTCTGCCCAAAAGTTCTACACTTCTTCATACTAGAGTTCTAAATTTCCATGAAATGATCACACTCATATTGCTTCAGAATTAGCCTTTCAGAGCATACTGTAAGGCGTTGTGAACATCTACTCCAATTTGTGCTTCAGCTTTCTCAGAATTAGTAGTGGCTGAAGTCAACTTCTGTTTGAACTCAGCAAGCCCCTTTTCAACCATATTTGGCTCGATTCTATCGATAGGAACGGCTTCAAGTGTGATTATGTCTACAACAGAGGTCGGATGGACGAATGCAAACCCACCACTAACAAAATACTTTGAAGTTTCACTTTCTTGGTGAAGTAAAAGAATGCCGGGGTTTAGTTCTGTCATGGTTGTTGTGTGCCCTGGAAGAATGCCCATTTCTCCAGTTGTTGCTGGCAATGTGACCATATCAACCTGCTATAAAATCCAAATTTTGAGTTGAGTTACATTAATCAAAATGTCAATCTTGTTTCATTTTTCAGTAGGCTCTAGGTATCATACCAAGCATATTTCTGAAAAGCAAAAGTCCAATGCTATCAGACCAAATGATAAGAATTAAAGTATTGCATCCCACAGAAATTGATGCGAGTATTTGTTTAAGGATGAGAATAATAACTAGTACGTGAAATATATAAGCAACGTTCTTTAGAAGTCGACATTCTAGTCTAGTCTAGTTTCATAAAGGTAGGAGGACCATTGTAAAGAACTAGAAAAGCTGGTGTCATCTTCTCTCTGCACAGGATATGTTGTAGACCTGAGATGGTGTTTTCCTCTCTAAAGAGTATAGCTAGCACGAAGTTCACAAGTCGGCCAAAATCATAGAAAAGAAGCAGTAGTATAGCCGGTTTTGGCAACGGACTTACAAAGTAATAATGACCACAGCCAGGGAAACAAAGTACTGATTTACCATCAAAACAGTGGTTGGGAAGTATAATCCCAGTATTCAGATCTCTACATTCTATGAGTTTTCCATTACAAGTAAATGCTAGAGTTCTGGCTTTAGCAGTGCTACTTCAAGTAAGACTGACTGACATTGAATAGATTAAACATCCCGAAATATACATGATGGCGATTGACGAAGACAATATCCCCTTACAAGTGATGCTACGTGGTATGTTACTATTAAGAGATTCTGTAATAACAGTTAGCTGAGGCAATGCTATACTGAGATTTATTTTTCTCCATTTCCAAGTCCAGGAAAAAAAATTCAGCAGTTTGAAAGTTTTGAATGGAGTACCCCATGAGTATTGGATGAAATACCTCAGCCATATACCTGTAATAGACTAAGGAACTTAACCACAGATTTTGGGTTCGAATAACTTGCTTGTAACAATAAGGGCAACCTAACAAAAATCCCAATCAACAACTGAGCAAACAGATCACCAATTGTTGTTATTGGCTGTGTTTTCTTATCCGTCTGTGCAACCATAACCATAACCACAACCAGCAATCCATTTCAAGAAATGAGAAGGGTGACTATTGCCTATTGGTAACATGGATTGGCATAATATCTCTTTTGTATACCCCTTTGGCCCTTTGGCAACGCCGTAACATGTTACATGACTTACACATGTTAATTTGATCTAATTACAAACTTCAATGTGATACCAAACTCATTAAGACAAATCTCGTCTATATCAATTGCCCTTGCGGCTCCTTATGCACTAAAAAAAACCATAAGTCCAAGAGCATGCATGATACATCACACTTGCCTACTTAAAGAATCAAATACCATGAGACAAACCATACATTATCAACACAAACATCACCAAACATAAACAAACAAGCATAACATCAAACACAATCCAGTTAACACCAAAGTACAACCATCAAAGATAACTCCAATACCATATAATCAGTAAATTAATAACAATAGCAATAAAATAAGCAAGAAAATTATGAACACACACTTGTAAAGTAACTTAATTACTTAAAATCAAACTAACAAAAAACCCAAACTTTAAAACAATCTACTGAGGAAATTGAAGTAACCTCATTATTGAAAAGATCAGAGGAGTGTGGAAGATGAAGATTAAGGGTGATTTTAGAAGGAATTAAAGAGGGTAGTTGAGGTGGAGGTTGCATAAAAGAAAGCGGAGTTTTTGGTGGGTCCACATGAGGTACCACTTTGCTCCATACTTCTTTAAACATTTCTTCAGCTTCCTCCGCCGGCGCCGCCTTGTATCCGGTGGAGAACCGCCGGAAAAAGGTGGCGCCGGCGAGTCGTGAAGCTCTTTGTAGCATTAGCTATTCGCTCGGCTTGCAAGTCGGAGAGGAAAAGGGAGTGAGTTAAGTGGAGTGATGAAGGTTTATAATAATAATGGGTTTAGTTTGTGTTTTTGTTTGGTTTTGAGGTGGAAAATACCCAAATTGGTGTGTTTTTGTTGGGTTGTGATATTGTGAAAGGTGATTTGACTAGCCTAATTAATAATTTTGTGGGTTTTTTGATTTCTCCATAATATACCAAAGTAATAACTTAATTACATTGCAACTTGTGAGTGTTTTTCATTTGATTTGAGTAAGTGATATCATATCAACATATCAAATGATATCCAAATATCAAATACAATTAATATTATATCTATTATTGTAAAGGATAATAGATTTAATATTAACAGATAACAAATATATTATATTCCCCTATTCAAAAGCTTTATCCTATAATATTTGCGAGCTGCTCATAGTATTGTATCACTTGTAGTATTGTACACTTTTAAGCACACTTGGTTGCTCATTAAGTTTATTGTTGTGTATTTAGTGTGGTTTGTTAAATGTCACTCATATTCAAATTTTAGGTGAAAGACCCAGTTGAGACATGTTATAACCCTTAGACGATCATAAACCTTGTAATTTTCCCGAATAATTGTAAAACTTTCTCATAAAAACCTTCAATTGACACTTTTTAAAATATTATGTACTTTTTAATTCAAGCTAGGGATGTAATACTTTGGAAGTGTATAGAATTTCAATTTTTGGATCTAAACTTGAAATGAACAACCCACTTGACCACATCATTGTATATATTGTTTACAAATTTTGTTTCCTTAGTTTACAAAGTTCATGTTAAAAGCAATTATGTTGTTTAGTATCTAACTTAAAAAGCTCCTTAATTTCTTCATCCATGGAAGAACCGAAACCACCAAACCCCAAAACCGAACTCATATGGTTCACCCTAATAACCACCACCATCAAACTCCTCCTAACCCCAACCTACCACAGCACAGATTTCGAGGTCCACCGCAACTGGTTAGCCACCACCTACTCCCTCCCTCTCTCTCACTGGTACTCCGACACCACCACTCAATGGACTCTCGACTACCCACCTTTCTTCGCTTACTTCGAACTCTTCCTCTCACTCTTCGCCGTCAAACTCCACCCTACCGCCGTCAACCTCCGTAACGGCATCAATTACAACCCTACTTCCTTCATCTTCTTCCACAGAACCACCGTCATTGTATCCGATCTTCTCCTCCATTACGCCGTTTATCGAATTACTCGAAAATTTGATCAAACTAAGAGGAGACTAATCTGGGTTTTGATCATTTGGTCGCCTGCTTTGATGATTGTTGATCATATTCATTTTCAGTATAATGGGTTTTTGTTGGGTTTGCTTTTGGTTTCGGTTTCAGAGTTGATTGATGGTAATGATTTGATTGGTGGGGTGTTTTTTGCGGTTTTGTTGTGTTTTAAACACCTCTTTGCTGTTGCTGCGCCTGTTTATTTTGTGTATTTGTTAAGACATTATTGTAGAGGTGGGTTGATTAAGGGTTTTGGAAGGCTTTTGATGATGGGTTTCGCGGTTTTGGTTGTTTTTGCTGCGGCTTTTGGACCATTTTTGTATTATGATCAGGTAATTTGTAATATCCTTTTGTAAAGATTGCTTCTTTATTGATTTATGGTGTTTATGTTTGAGATGTTGTAGTTGTTTGAGTTAGAAATGTGATAATGTAGGAGATTTTTGGTGCCTTTTGGAGTAATTTATGTTATGTTGTGAATTTTGAAGTTGATGCTTGCTGAAAGAAATGTTCTTTTGGCTGTAATTTAGTTGAGTTAGGTAATTTGAAATAATGTTTGAGTGGGATGATTAGTGAATTGGTGAATTTGAGTGTTTTTCTGTTGTAGAGAAGAGAAGATAATCTTTTTAGAGTGGTAGTATATTCATATAACACAAAAGGTTGACTTTGTGAACTGTGAAGTGACATAGATGGGCAGTATTAAAGATAGAGGTTGGAGATTTAAGTGAAGAAGAAGATGATTCTGTAATAATTGAGTGAACTTTTGTAACGAACGATAGTATTGAGCATTCAAGAGGCTCGATTTTCTCGCAATCAAACACTTCACAGTGCATTGATGGTTTCTTCCTTCTTCACTCTCCTCTATTAGTAGGCTTTCCGTTCATACCTAATTCAAGTGTCTTTTCCAGCAAGCTACTATTAACAGAATTGGAGCTCAATTCCCATATTACTCTTCCGTAGGTTGTTCATTGCACTTGTATATAAGTTCAAGCAATGTGTATTCTTGACAAACTGTTTTGAACTTGAGTTTCGCTGGTTTCAATTGTTGGATAATCAGTGGAAATGATGATCACAGTTTCTGGTGACATATATTACTGGTGCGGTGGGTGAAGATGGATATTTTGGGTGCCAATTAGGGCAAGGCTCCTGGATTTGGGGGGAAATTTAGGAGAAAAGCTCCCTGCTGTTTGTTTCGAGGCCTTGATCATCCTAAATTGCAAGTTTAGTTCAACCATTTTTCTATGAATCCATTGATGCGAGTCCCTTTTAAGGACTAGTATCCACACAATATGCAGCCCAAATAGTTATTCTGGTGCGAGTTAGCCAAATGCTTCAAGGTCCACTGATGTATATATGCGTAGTCTGGAAATTCACCCTTCTAACACTGTCTAAACCATCTAGTCTAGGAAACTATGATAAAGTGTGGAATAGTAAGCATGTTGTGACAGGTGTACATACAAGGTCTCTGTCTCGTCAAGTTCTGAGAACAACCTTTGACTGATTGCCTCTTTGCTAAAGTCTGCTGCAACCTCTAGTGTGTTTGTGTGCTTGTAAGCATCAGATGACGGCAAAGTGCACTTTAGTACTACATTCACATTTCACATGTTTGTATGATAATGAAATATGTATAAGCATTTGTTATACACATCTTTTAATTTGTTTGCAGGACAGGAGATGCTTTCCTGTGCGCTTGACTCATTTGATTGTATTTTTCTTCTTACAGGGTAAATTAATTGCTCAGTTATTACTTTGCAGATGCTTCAAGTCATCCATCGAATGTTTCCTTTTGGCAGGGGTCTATGCCATGCATATTGGGCTCCAAACTTTTGGGTGTTCTACATTATGATAGATAAAGCACTTGCTTTTTCCCTCCGAAGAGTGGGCTTCAATATCCAAAAACCTGCTGGTTCTTTCACTTCTGGACTAGTGGGGGATGCATCACCCTTTGCTGTGCTGCCTCAGGTAGAACAGCAGAACTGTGTTTGAGTGACCACTCTTGAACGCATTATTGTCTTACCTATGATGTTTTAGCTTCTATTACTTCACAAATTTTGGTTTTCCGGCACTACTGCCATGTATTGTTACCAACTTACCACTTATCAGTCATGACAGTCGATCTTATCTTCTCAACAACCCAAATTATGGTTCAGTATTTCAGTTTGTAACAAAGATGCATGTTTAATATTGGGCTATGTTAAAATACTTAGCTATCTTTTTTTTTTTAATCTCAATTAAGGCCTTTTTTAATGATGCATGGTACTTGTTATTGGGCTATGTTATGAGTCAATACCGTTGTTTCTATATGGTACCTGTGTTAGTCAATCAAGTTAAGTTTTGTTGTTTTTGTACCTGTTTGAAAGGTCATGCACTAACAAACTTCTGTATTTTTAACAGATTACTCCCTTGGTGACCTTTATGATGGTTTTGCTTGCCATTGCTCCTTGTCTTTTCAAAGCCTGGAAGAATCCTCAGCCAAGGAAAATTGCAAGATGGATAGCTTATGCTTACTCATGTGGCTTTTTGTTTGGTTGGCATGTCCATGAGAAGGCAACACTCCACTTTTTAATACCTCTTGCGATTAATGCAATCGACAGCATAGATGATGCTAAACATTACTTTTTGCTCTCAACCGGTACGGCCTTTTCTTTCTGCTGTTTTCACAAGAAAATTTAAAAAGAGCTTAAACAAAACCAGCGAATCCCTAAGCTTGGGTTGACATGAAATCCTCCTTTTCTGTAAATTTCCTACTTTTTAAAAGGGATTTGTTTGGTCAATTTAAGCAGTGACTGGCCTTTTAAAGCTATACACATAAAGATTCAATGCTGTCATGAGTTTGCTCCACCTATTCCTCTACAATGGTGCTAAGTGCTATCCTATAGTTTTCCCCTAGCCCCTGCTTGACCTAATTTTTATAGAGATTTAAGACTTGTTACAGCATTGAGTTCTTCAAGATACAAACTGTACTATCCTGGGAATAGTTGTTGCTGAGAATGCCACTTCTATTCTGTGAGTAGTGAACTTGTCGTCTAGATGTCAATAAAGTCACAATAAGCCATACTAGCTTAGATCTTCCTGTGCCTTGCGTGCAATTTTTCCTTGGTCCTGATTTCTTATAGGTATCAATCCAAGCTTCCAAGGGGATACAACCTCTATATAGGCTATAGATAGTGAAGAGTAATTTACGATTAGAGTGATGCACACAAAATTTACAAGCCTTTAGTTACAATTTAATTTTTAAACATGCCCTTGAAGGCTGAGATGATTTTAAGACATCTTTTTTCGTAACTTAATATTACATGTCAGATATTTTGGTAGAAGACCATTCCTCCTTTTGCTGTAGCTTATTGCATGACTAATTAGTTCCGTGCATCTGCTATGCAGTCGCTTGCTACTCTCTCTTCCCACTTCTGTTTGAAGCCAGAGAATACCCGATCAAAGTGATGTTACTACTTCTGCACTGCATTCTTACGTGGTTTGGTATCTCTTCATTGTTTTCTGGGCCAACAAATACAGCTTCAAAGAAAAATATGCAGAAGAAAAACGACAAAATTAGGACATCTGATGAAGACTCAGTGGCAGTTTCCGAGAAAGGAGGTATTGAGATGGGATGGATTTGTAAAAGCTATTTGGTTGGTCTTGTGGCAGTTGAAATATGGGGGCAGTTTGTGCATCCTTTCATTTTTGGGAAAGAACTTCCGTTTCTTCCCTTGATGTTGATTTCTGTATATACTGCTTTCGGGATTATGTACTCTTGGATTTGGCAACTAGAATGGATAATTCTGTCCTCTTGATTCCTTATTCTTTCTTTAGTTGGGTAGCTTCTCATTTATGGGTTGCAAGACCACACATAGAAAAAACTTCAGTTTCTTTTATCTTCTTTTATGTATACTGTGATTGTTGTATCGCGAATCGCAGCAGTACTAGTTAGCACTGTATTTGATTGGCAGGAAGCTGTTGAATTGACTTCAGATTGAAGCAAGTGTAGTAAAATTTTATAAACAAAACTTAAGATGTAATACTCAAAATACAGTTTTTACTCCTAGAGCAATTTACTTAGTAGATGAAATAAGAAATGGGGTAATGCAGGAATTAAATTTTTTTTTTTAAAAAGCTTTTGGGCCGAAAGAAAATGTACTTGGGCCAAATGAAAGACTATGAAATAAAGATGATTGAACACTTCCAAGTTGAGTGTTTTTCAAGTATCAGATAAGTAGGAACCTAGGTAAATCATTGGATGAAAGCGTCGTTTCATTGCAAAAGGTTCCTTTTGTTTAAGGTTACAGTTGAGTAGAATTGAGTGTAAATTATAATTTGTGAGGTTTTGTATATGTGCATATGTGAGCTGGCCCAGAGGATCATTAATTGTTTTTCCAATTTGAAAATTACTCATTCTCACATAGATATGGAATATGACATGATTAAAGTTTTGACTTGATAAATGCTTATTTTGACTTGAAAATGCATATCACTGATTTAAAAACAAATTTTGCAAAATTACAAATTTGTCCTCCATTGAGCTAGCTTGCTTTTAGATATATACTTTCTCGGTTTTGTATGAATTTTCACCTTGTATTTCCATCAACCTTTTCAAATATTAATGACTGAAAGTCTAAAATTTATGTACGCAGTATTTATTTACATTACCATTTGTAGCAACTAGCAAGCATTCATAAGAATAGATGGGGGAGGAGTAGAAGGATGATTGCTTGCAAGTTACAAACGTAGTACTTCATCTCTCTTTCCAAATTTATAAAATACCGATATTTACACATGTTTAATTTTGTAACTTGTAAATATTATGTAAGTAATACATACAAAGTAGTAAATTAAAATTGTTGAAGATAAGTTAATTATTATGTTATTGATTTGTGAAAATGTATCGGTTAGGTCGAGTCTACCATAATATGAAGAAATGAGTTGAGTTGGTAATGTAATATCCGGTACAAAATTACCATTAAAACAAACATTTTCATTATCTTATAGGAACAAGTCGTTATATAAGGGTAAACACCAATCATACAAATATTTCATAATTATGTTGTATCATTCCGTTATCGATAGGTTATAATGAGGATGTACATAAGGGAATTAATAATTCATGTGCGACATAGGATGAAAGTGATTGGAAGACTTTGTTGACTAAGTGTATAAAAAGCATTGCCTTAAACTATGAAACATGCAGTAAAGTAATAGGAAAATGAACTTCCTTACTTGAGTATGAAGGGGCAAATAAAGAAAGGATATATAGTCCTCCCTACACTTGAGCTACAAGCTTTAACTTGTAATTATTTCTAAATGTCAAACCCCAAACAATTTCATCATCTTCATTTCTTTTCTTTTCTTCCCTTTCTTTTTACTTCTACTAAAGATTCCTATACTTTTTTTTTTTTTTTTTAATTTTTCCTTCAATTTTTTAAAGTCTTAAAAATGCATGAATAATTTTTTTACCCACATATAGTATTCATACTCCCTCCGTACCAATTTAGTTGCTACATAGAGAGGTGGAACAAAGTTTTATGCATGTCATTTTCAATGTGGGAGCCACCTGTTTATTTATGTGTTAAAAGGGTAAAGTGAGATTAAATTTTAGTTAAGTAGTAGTTAGAAGGATAAATTAAGATTAAGTAGATGCAAAATGACAAAAATGAAGACAATAAGGTAAAGATGCATGTGGACCCTACTTACCAAAATAAATAATGTAGCAAGTAATGATTTCCATTTGAGGAAAATGTACCAAGTAAAGAAAGACGGATGGAGTATTACTACATTAATGTCATATTATATCTTTGAAAGTTTGAAGAGTTAAAAAAATGAGCACGCAATTCTAGGAGTGATCACAAAGCAAGGCATTGTTTTTTTAACATCAAAATGGTCAATTGTATAATGTATAATGTTGTATTGTATTGTATACATTGACTTTCACCGCAGCTTTATTTGGACTCGATCATCTCCTAGTGGCATTTTGTTACTTACTACGGAGTAATTAATTTGAGACTCGTGCATTGATTACAATATTAGTTGTAGTAATTAGACTCATTCAATTAATTTCTGAAAGTCTTGCTTAATCAAAAGCAATTCTTACCCTTTTAGTCAACTTTAATGTTATTGTTACTCTTCTACCATGTCAGAAAGGCTTGTTTATTGGAGTACAAACCTTTATCTGTTTCTAAGTCTTTCATTCAATTGTTTTTATGATCCATAAGACCAAAATGACTATCATATCTCTAGATAATATGAAGTAATAATATGTAAAAATTGATGATAAGTTGAGATGGATTTATATATCCAAAATTTAAGCTGATAGTTGAAACATAAAATTAGTTTTATATTCTACTGATTACACGTTCATATAATAGAGGTAGACACATACCAATATATATTTCCTCATTACTTGCATCATTTAATCACCAATTATTTTATTTCTATTGTTTAATCCACCTAACTATTCACTTACAAGATTTTATCCACCAACTTACTTCATCAAATTGACCAACTTTATAGAAACAATAATTAGTTGAGTTGTTGTTGCCCCTTTCTTTGCCAAACGAACCCATAACACTCCAATCGTTATTTCACGTAAATGATGATTTGGATATGTTTTAATTTAATTGATGACTAAGCTGCTTATTAACCAAGAACAACATTAAAGGTATTTTCATTTATTTTAGGTGAGCTAATCTTTTTCTTCACCTGAAGACTGACTTAAAAAAAAAAAAAAAAAAAAAAAAAAAAAATTTAATTGTTGTTTTNTTATGAAGTGGTTTAAACAAGAAATTATGAAGAAATGCACAAAATATTTTGTTTAGTTTTTTTTTTTTAAAGATGTTAAGTGGAACACGTGCATGCGTGGTTGTTTGTCTTCGTTCTTCAAGACTTAATTATGAACTCTATTTTTTTATAATTAATCCAACCATATTCCATAATAATGCATGTATGTACTATATGCATATGTATTTAATTAAGGTTTCTAAACATTCTTTCTAATTCCTCTTCTTGGACCAGTTGTCCTAACTTGCATGTTTTTGCTTTTTTTTTTTCCTTCTGTAATTTCTTTTTCTAGCTAACTTGTGGAAATGTTGATGCGGCTTTTTTTAAAATAAAAAAAAATGAAAATTCATTGCCTCATGGATCGTTAAATAAATGAAAAACAATGTATGCTATTGTTAACTCTAACTATGAATATAAATATAAACTTGAGAGAATTTTAGTTAGATATATATATATGTGACAATACGTCATGTATACAACCAATCTAAAAAATAGAGGAAGTATAATACGGAATACTATGATCGCATGCACATTTTCTGTTATAGATATTGACCTATATAGCTACTAGATTTTTTAAATTTTTTATTTTAATTATTATTTTTGGTGTTAGGGAGCCACAAAGGCGAGAATATATGAAAATCGATCTCAAGACCTCTTGAAATCAAGAAAAAAAGTCTAACCAACTGAGTTATCCCTTCCCCTCATGGCTACTAGATAGATTTATACTACATTTAATTATTGTTGGACTTGGACATATAATATACGGTGTAGTTCTTGTCATTATGATGTGCAGGCCAATGAGATAATTGTTGAGAAAGGCAGAAAGCATAGTACAACAAATATAAATTATAGTTTGAATGTTATGTAGCCATATAGAGTGTATATTATATAGCCTAAAATAAATTAAAAAGTCAAAGTCAAACATGTATATGCATATTATCTAAGTGGATAATGATACAGTTAAGCTAACTTATCTATAATATAACAAAAATTCAAATCTTTGTTTGGGCGAATTGCGCTGTAAAATTGCATGGTCACGAAATTGCGAGCAGTATATATGCTATTACACTGATACGTCGCCGCATTATGTGGAAAAACTGCGTGTACATTCAGTTTGTACAGCTCCTTATATTATCTCATAAACTTATATACAATGTTGCCATGAGTGTCATGACGCAGTCACGTAGATCATGCATGTTTGATTGCTTTCCTAAATCAAACATTTGTCTCTTAATTATTTTAGAAATAGGAATGATGAAACTATATGAAATTGCTTTCTCCTTAGAATAGCTATAAAAAAACATTCATTAACGACTATTGTTAAACTTGGACGGTCGATTATCTTGATTTTTGAATATAATAAATTAAACTATTGTACTCTTTAAAAATCAATTTAATAAAAAAATACTCTGTATAACAAGAGCAATAATAATACAAAATCGACCATGTTTAATGAAAACCTTTTAAGATAGTCAAGTACGAACGCACAACTTTAACCTACTCTATATAACTCTAGCTAACTAAACTTATCATTTACTGATTTGCAAAGTCATAAGCATCCTTTTACTAGTCTAATATATTTGTGTCTGCCTAATAATACCAATTACGTACTATATACGTCTGTAATCAATTATTTGCAACAAATGAATATTTTATGTCTCATTACAAATAATACCTCTTTGTTGCAAGCAATCAACTACGGAGGTAGTATAAATAGAAAGAAGTAAAAGGTTTAGAAATTAGAAGAGACATATAGGCTTATAGCTAGAATCTCTATCTAAATTCTTTATGTACCATTGCCTAAACAAATGTTATCGGTCCAATGAGGTAATGACCAAGATCGAGTTCAATTCTCTTTGATCTAAAATGTGGTCCAAATACTTCAATTTTAATTGGTAAGTTATAATTATGTATACAAAACAAACATGAACAATATATTCAATTGACTACAAACTTCCTTGAGTTCCACACATAATTTATCCTCATTCAATTACTTGGGAAATAATAATTAAGAACTAACAACAAAAATTCGGCTAACTACTTAATTACCTTAACTTCTAGCAATTGGCTTTTAGCTATTCATCAAACAACTTATATATTTAACCCTTCTTCTCTATAATTATTTTTTTTTCCAGAAAATGAGCTGAATATATGTAATCGAGCTATGAAATTTCTGAGAATAAGCACTACATGTGCGTCTAAATTACCCAAATTTTATGAATCGAACCTTTTTGACCGTTTCAGATTGATAAAATAGTCATTTTTACCGATTTAAAATGGATGATGTTATAATTTGTTTGGTTTATTAGATTTAATAATGACAGCTGAATTTCCTAAACACTTTCGTGTGGTAATGGATTAGTTTTTATGTTTGTATGACATATGGCTCTTTGACTATGGACTAAGGTTACGTTGTACTTACTTTCTTCAGATTTGACAAAAACAAAATTGGAAACATGTCTTTCATGAAATTGTGCATTAGTTCGTTCTTTTTAACATATCCTATAATTTGTATAGGTTTTTGTAGGTTTAGAAACCATTAAAAGCTCATAACTATTAACTACCCATGGTGTTGAATTGGTGATAGTAAAGATCGGAACATATTTGATTAGAGAATTAACTAAACGAAAAGTTTGAACTACTGATCTATGCTCAAAAAAAGTTTTATATATACTCGATTTGTCAATTTTTCGTTATCCTTCGTCAATTCCACGACTACATTTTTATGTTCATAGCCCAGATGAATTTGTAGAACTTTGCTGTCCCTTACCTTTGTTAATGCATAGCCTTGTTGTTATATACTAAGGGTCTATTTACTTTAAATGAAAACAGCTTAACTGAACTGAATGAGACTGAACTAAACTGATTGTAAGCTGAAGTAAACAGGACTTTTAAATATTTTTGAAAAAATATATTAGGTTAACATTTACAAAACGAGTATTATTATTGTACACCACATGTTTGCTAGCTCAATGATACATTAATATGTCCAGGCCATCAGAAAGAATTAGAGAAATCAGGGAATGAATCATCATAAATTAAAATGGTTTGAGCGCATAAAAATGCAAGATTTGCTAATTTGTTGCAAATTATACCATAATAATATAATAATGTGGTCGAACTAAGCATCTTATTATTGTACAATTGAAATAATATTCCTTCCAGCATAATTATATATGCTAAGTATGTTGGTGAGGAACAGAGGAAGTCTTACAAGCATATATATTGTCAAATAAATGAATAATCATTATACTGTCAACTACCATCATAAATTCATAATGATATATAATAAGGAAAATCAACTGCAACATATAGTTTCATGCCACATTATATTACAATTAAGGTTAGCATAAATAATATAATACATTATATTCGCTAGTTATATATCGTGCACGCTATTAGTACTATAATTTAAGCTAGATATAATCTCTATAAGTCTATAGTATATAATAACTTGCATTGTGTTTTAATTTGTGTACATATTAAGTGCTAGGGAAACAAAGAAACTATGCAAGGTCTCGGGTCATGATCCATGCAGTTTATTAGTAGATGGCCTTACCTTTATAGTGAAATATTAACTGTATTGGATATATACAGACACTCTAGCTTAGCTAGTAGTATTCACATTTCAAATCCAACGTACGAGCTAAGCTTTATCTAACGAGCGAATTGAATACATATGTAGGTAATACTTATATGAAGTATATATTCCGTAAAACAATAGGCCTCACTTGGCTAGTTGTTAAGGTAGCGTAATTGGTTGAGCTCAAAAATTACATTTGCATACGAAATGGAGTAAGTTGTAACCATATCATTATTAATGGTAATACATGCAAGCTAGTTTATGTTAGTTAGTCGTCATTTATTGCCAAAATTAATTGTAAAATTGAATGAACAAGTCTGTGTTCCAGCTAAATGTCGTAGATCTATGAAGCTCATATCAGAGGTAAGTGAAGTATCATTTAATTGAATGAATGAATGAAAGTGGGACTCACAAAGTCATAATGCAATTTTATAATTAAGAGTCATACACACTACCTAGGAGTAGGCACCACCATATATCATTAAAACACCATTGCTCCATTAATCACCCCTAACCTTGCTACATTCAATTGTTGAATACGGTCTTTTAGCACCAAGGTTTTGTTATAATTCCCTTTATTTACAAATAAATAATGAAAAACGAGTAAGTTCATATACTATAGTTAACAAGAAAAGATATAAATACAAATAGCACCAAATTCAACAAAATTATAAAATCAATGTATATATGTATGTATAAGACGCGTATGTAGTTTTCAACTTCTTGATCCATTATATAATTTATGTTAGCAAGTATTATAAAATCATAAGGTTAAATCCAATATTGATAGTAATGTTGAATGAATCGTTTATTAGTGATGATCTTCATTACCCTTGAATTGAGGAAAATTAGTGATCAGAAATTCATAAGGACAAATACTACTCTAATTTTGGTAATAAATAGCAACGATCAAGATCTGTTGTAGCATTTTTTTTTTTTTTTTTTAAATTATCAAAAGAGTATCCTTTCCTTGAGTTTTATGGTGGAAATCTAGGTAGACATATATATATATATATGGCTACATGCCCTACTAACAAGGAAATTAGAAGAGAGAAACTAATATGCTTTCAAGTCTTCAACAATTGTTGTGTACATAGAGAATACACTTGTTTTATTCTAGAAATGATTATTGCATTAGTTGGCTTATTTGAGTAGAACAAATATAAACTTGTTTTATACAAAAAGTATGCGAGTAATTTTACAATATTCTGAGATCGGTTGTAACTCAAATTGAGCGTCTAATATTTCAAAAAATACCAATTCATATATTTAGGAAGTAATTCAAAAAATGAGATATTAATTGATTTGCTCTCCTGAATGAGCTAAATTAAATAATTCACAGTGAGAGAATATAAAAGAAGTAAATGGGTGATATATGATTTTCACAGATAAAATGACAAATAAAAGTGGGAAATAAAAAAGCATATTATGGGAATGTTTATGTATAAACCATTCCACCCAAAGTCCCCTCCTACACTGACCCCATTACCCTTCCTTTTTCTTCTTCACTCACTCCACCGGTCCATCCTTTTGTTTATATATTTAAAAAAAATAAAATCCCAATGATAACAACAATTGAAGTTAAGTCACCGCAAAAAACCCCATACACAAACCCCGACCACCTTAACCTCTCTCTCTCTCCTCTCTACTTCTACTCTCTCCCAAAACCCCCCCACTTTCTCTCTCTTCATTCCTCCTACCATTTTCTTTTTTAATATATAATATAATAAATATGGTTCGTCGAAGATTATTAGGCGATAATAATCAATCGGCAAATGACGTCAGCCCTAGCATTCTCATCACCGTTCTCGTACTCGCTATTGCCGTCATACTCTCCGCTTCTCTTTACCTCATCCTCCGCTTCATCCGCCGCCACAACCACCACCGAAACACCACTCACAACCCTGTCTCTTCCAGAACACGCCACGTCATCAGCCGACGTGTTACTCCTTCAAACAAGACAACTAACCCGCTGGTGGACGCTCTGCCGCTGTTCACTTCGGAGTCACTCAAAACGACGGGGGATTGCGCCGTTTGCTTGTCGAAATTCGAGAGAAACGACCTCCTTCGCCTCCTCCCCATATGCTGCCACGTTTTTCACGCTGACTGTATCGACACGTGGCTTAATTCCAACCAATCATGCCCTCTTTGCCGCTCACCGGTTTTCCAACCCGACTCCGAGCTCCTCCCCAAACTGGCTCCCGAACACGACACGTCATCAATCTCTTCCGGAAGCTTCCGCGTAGAGATCGGTAACGTCAGTCGTCGGAACGAAAACAACTCCGGCGAATTCCCCGTTCGCCGGAGTTACTCTCTTGGTGGTAACTTCGACTACATCGTTGACGACGACGTCGTTTCGGAGGTTCACTCCGGTTCCTTTAGAAGAACATCGTCAACCAGTGAGTTCAAGGTTGACTCGGACACCAACAGTCAACAAGGTGCATTAGCGGCGGAGGTAGGGGTGACACGTGGTGGAGGAGGGTGGTTAAAGGACTATCTAACCCATTCCCTATCATCGTCGTTTCGTAGTTCTGGGAGATGGTTATTCACCGGTAGTAGTAGAAGAGAAACGACGACGTCGATGAATGAGTATGGTGCGTCGGAAATGGACATAGAAGCGAATCGACTCGGGGATGAGATCGGTGAGTTGTTTAGATGGTTGTCTGGTGTTTAGTTTAATCTGCTATCACTTTCTACTTAGTTGTGGAAATTAAACTCTTTTAATTTCTTCTTCTACATTTTTTTTTTTTTTTTTCCTCTTCTGCTGCTAGTATGAGTACTACGACTACTACAATTTTTTGGATGTATAGATAACAAATATTATGAGTACACTGGTTCTCTTCAAAACAAAAAACCAAATTATTATCGGCGGAAATGAAGATAGTAAGAGCATGAGGTTATGGTAGTAGTGGAAGATATTTAGATCATCATTCTTTTTTACTAATTCGCTTGTTTTTATTGTGTTTAACTGTTAATTGGTTTTTTTTTTTCTGAGGAATTTGATTTGGTAGCTGAGCTCAAATCAATATGTACATTTTCTGATAATTCAATTTTTAAAAATAATTATGTCTCACCCTTTTTGCTTGTAATATCACTATTATTATTATTATTATTATTATTATTATTATTAATCTGTAGGGAATCACAACCTTTTTCCATTAATGTATAGTAGTACTGTTAACATTGAAAATTCTGAATTTGGGTGCAAGCCTGCAAGGGTTATCAGCCATTATTTTTTAATTAATTATTTATTGTTTAATAGTTGGTAATTTTATGTTGATCAAGTAGTAATTAGTTCAAATAAATGCAATGGTGAATTAATTAAAATGTTGAATTACTTATTAAATAGGCATTCAGTTTGACAGTACACAATTGAAGACCTAAAATCACTTGATGAAGTATGATTTAATGAATATAGATATTAGGTTTAGATCGTTGTGTAGTAGGTGCTCCTAATTAAGTTTAAGACGTATGTTGAAACATAAGCACTACACACAATGTTTACTCTTTTTTTTTTTTTTTCTAATTTTTACAACAAGTGTTTTACGTAGTACATTTGATGTATGTATTATTACTTGTTTTAATATATATACTGATTTGGAGTATATATGTTTTTAGTAAGGATATCATATCATGGTTTGTAGTTGTATAATAATTAAACAAACAAACAAACAAACAATGAAAAAATAAATAAATAAAAATGCAGGCACATGTGTGAATGGCCTACTAAAACAAACACATTAATACTTTGTTCTTAGAAAATAATAAATCATATATCATCATTATACCACAATATTCCAGGAAAAAATTAAAAAAATAAAAGTAACAGTGTGATCTGCTGAAAAAATATCACCCTTTTCCNGATAACAAATATTATGAGTACACTGGTTCTCTTCAAAACAAAAAACCAAATTATTATCGGCGGAAATGAAGATAGTAAGAGCATGAGGTTATGGTAGTAGTGGAAGATATTTAGATCATCATTCTTTTTTACTAATTCGCTTGTTTTTATTGTGTTTAACTGTTAATTGGTTTTTTTTTTTCTGAGGAATTTGATTTGGTAGCTGAGCTCAAATCAATATGTACATTTTCTGATAATTCAATTTTTAAAAATAATTATGTCTCACCCTTTTTGCTTGTAATATCACTATTATTATTATTATTATTATTATTATTATTATTAATCTGTAGGGAATCACAACCTTTTTCCATTAATGTATAGTAGTACTGTTAACATTGAAAATTCTGAATTTGGGTGCAAGCCTGCAAGGGTTATCAGCCATTATTTTTTAATTAATTATTTATTGTTTAATAGTTGGTAATTTTATGTTGATCAAGTAGTAATTAGTTCAAATAAATGCAATGGTGAATTAATTAAAATGTTGAATTACTTATTAAATAGGCATTCAGTTTGACAGTACACAATTGAAGACCTAAAATCACTTGATGAAGTATGATTTAATGAATATAGATATTAGGTTTAGATCGTTGTGTAGTAGGTGCTCCTAATTAAGTTTAAGACGTATGTTGAAACATAAGCACTACACACAATGTTTACTCTTTTTTTTTTTTTTTCTAATTTTTACAACAAGTGTTTTACGTAGTACATTTGATGTATGTATTATTACTTGTTTTAATATATATACTGATTTGGAGTATATATGTTTTTAGTAAGGATATCATATCATGGTTTGTAGTTGTATAATAATTAAACAAACAAACAAACAAACAATGAAAAAATAAATAAATAAAAATGCAGGCACATGTGTGAATGGCCTACTAAAACAAACACATTAATACTTTGTTCTTAGAAAATAATAAATCATATATCATCATTATACCACAATATTCCAGGAAAAAATTAAAAAAATAAAAGTAACAGTGTGATCTGCTGAAAAAATATCACCCTTTTCCTTTTAATCTGTTAATTAAGTAGAGTATATACTTAACCTATACATAAATTCATAAAGGATAATCAATTGAAGAACAAAAATAAGAAAAGAAGACTTGAGAAGCACTCCAAGTGATAAGTAAAAAGAAGAAACATTCTAAATTCTAATCTTCAGAAGTTCAGTTTATGTTATCTTTTAGAAGAAAAAGAAGTATTGGGATTTGGGATAAACTGATTAAAGTATAATTATTTAATAAAGTGAGGAGATTTGGGAGGTGCTGTTGTTGTGCTAACTTAGCAAATTAAAGTAGTGGGGGATACATATTGCCTTGGATGTTTGTTTGTTTGTTAAGGTTTTTGTTTTGAGAATTTACATTACATTGTATCACTAGTTGTGGGTGGTGCACTTTTTATCACTAACATACGGTTTTATAATCAATTTTTTTTTTTTTTTTTGTGCTTTGTTCTTATTCTCCTTTTGTCTACTACGATTATCTATTAGATTATCCCATATTAAGTATTTACAATGACATTCAACTTCCTCTTTCATTGATTATTCACGATACATTATTGTTGTTATCAGTTACTCCGTCGCGTTACGGACTTACGGGTTAGTAGTCTTGAGATTAAATGACAACTAAGAAGAATTGAGTACCAAACTCATCCACATCTTTAGTTTGTGTCAATTCAATCAAAACAAATTACATCATGGTTATAATTGATGTTACAGTGGATAATTCAGTCAATTTGATCAGGTTAAGTTCAAAGTACTAGTTTTTGAGTTGGGTTGAATCAATGTGTGCATCTAATTCTTAATTTACTCCCTGTCTAAACATGCTCTCCGACCACAGGCCGATGGCCCAATATATTGTATTGGACACTATAGTCAATTATTCATAGTAATGTGCGTGTGGCTTTAGATCCATGTTACTGGACTTTCATCATCATTATGGCCCAGCCTAAAGCCCAACATCCTCAGAATATTTACAATACAATTTTCTTGAAGCTTACAATACACCTATTCATAGTCAATAATACAACTTCTATGATGTACAAGGAAAATTCCACCGAAAACTTCTTGCAAATGAGATTGTTATACGAAATATCTAGCGTTTTTGATCGAAGTTGAGAAAGATAAACAGAAATAGGTTAGGAAAAAACCTAATGACAATGTCATTAGACTTTGCAAGCGAGATATGATTCGAAATCAAAGCTCATGTGTTCTTTTGACGAACAGGCCAAATAACTAGTAGCATTTCAAAAACAAAGAACATAAGTAAAATATATACATTGCAAATGGTTTTGATTGTAACCCAAGGAAAGTCTTCCATTGATACAAAGGCCAAAAATCTCTCAAAGATGAAGCAAAATATCCACATTTATAAAGATCAAATACAGAAAAATTGAGGTGAAGAGTCCTGAATAACTACGAAAAAACATGCAACTTTTGATGCTACTTACTTCATTGCAACTTGTATTGGTTCCACTAAAGCACCCCTGCTTCTGTTTTATTCCTTGTCCGAAATCTTCGAGAACAAAACTAGAGCTTGTCTGACCAGTACTTAACAGAACACACCAGAAGAAATGGCCCTTATGTGTTGAAGCCACGCCTACACCCACTTCGGTGTGTGTTTTGTTCCTGAGAAGATTGAGTGACTGATTATCTCGAACAAGAACCTCTGAGAAGGCTTCTGATGGCGCAAGGTACTTAGACCAGCATCCCACAAATTTCCCGGATATTGTGCTCATTGTAGGAAGTTCCACTCCACAATCAGGAGCATAGACTTCAGCAAAATTGTCTTCCAAAGGTTGACAGCTGACAGTGTTGTTTCTCGTACAATTGCCCTTGCATTCTTCTGCATATTGCAAGGCCATGCACCCTAGACCTCCACTGTCATAGAGTGCAGGGAGTTTTGTGGCAGTACGATTCCCGTTGATGATATCAACAATATCTTTTGCAGGATTACCTGTGATAAACAATACAATAGAATCAAAATTCAAATGCACATTTATTCCACAAACAAATTCGTCATTTATAGTAGTTCATGTGTCTAACAATGTATAGAATTTCATCACAAAAGACCATAATCATTGTTACTACTGAGGTCTAATGTGAGATCATGCAGCAAAATTGCAAAGATTACCACTTTAACATAATTCACCTACTGCATGTCTACTCAGAGTCAGGGGTAACTAGACCATACAGGCATACAGTGATACAGGTAGTGTTGAAGATAGCAAGGCATGATGATGACATGAGCCGCTCTGTGCCTGTAATTTCCTTCCCATACATATTGTACATTGCAGTAAACTTTGAAGACAGCGTTCACTTTGTCTCGGTCTTCAACTTTTGTGCAGTTACATGGACAAGCCGAACCAACTCAAAGGTACTCAAAATCAACTCGGCTAAAACTTAAGTATATTCCCCTGATCTCGAAAGTGCTGTATATCTAACACACACTAGAAAGTAACAGCTTTCTTGACTAGCTTTCCCTATTGTCAATCTTACTCTAAATCTCTAATGTACACATTCAGTATATCTTATCTAGTTCTATGACCTTATTTGACAAATAATATTTGCAAAGAACATTCATCTTTATTATAACTTACAACGGATTGATAATCAGAAACCCCTCTGTATAATTTTGCATTGAAAGCTACTCTTTTACATGATGACAACACCATATTGCAAAATATGCAACAACAATGTGGAGCAAACAATTATACTACCTCCGTTTCTAATTAATTGAGACATAAAATGTTCAAGTGTTGCAATTAATTGGAAACGGAGATAGTACGTTAATTTGAACACAACTAATATAACCTGAAATCTAATATACAAGTCCATAGCTCAAAATCAATTTACCAAGCTATTAACAAAGCTTCTATTTTCATCAAATTGCACTTTGCACTACAAAATTCTAAAGCATTTGCAAAACACCATAAACAAACATGTTTATTTACAGCAGAAGAGTGAGATATTAATAAGAAGTCGAGATGAGAAAGATTAACTTACCATTTACTTTGTTGGAGCTGAGTTGAGCAGGAAACAGTAATCCAAAGAACAATAACAAATGGAAGAAAAAGTGCTGTTTAATCATCATTTTGCTGAAATGGGTTTTCTAAATTTTAACAGTACAATGTGAGTGAAACCCTAATCAAAGGTTGCCCAAACAATAGAGAACCTCAGAATTGGAAACTGAATTCGGAAGAATTAAGCGGAAATTAGTGAATTATTAATAGTGGACAACTGTAAAACATTAATTTGGGAGATTGTGGAATTTAAAAGAATGTAGGGGACCCATATATTCGTTGTGTAAGACAATGTTTGCTCCTGTTTTCCCAATTCTTTGTGTTTTTCGCCATTGACAAATCATATTAATCGACTAATAGTCGACAACTTGCGGAACAAAATTTGAGACGTTTTGTTATTCTCTCTCTAATGCACCTGTCTTCCAAATGTTATCCGAACTCCTACTAATGCACAACTTCACTAAAAAAAACTATAAGAAAGTTTCGGGAGAGCGAAAAGAAGACTATTGTTTTTACTTTAGAAATATCTTTGAAAGAGGAATAATAATAAGTTTTGAGAGAGTAAAACTAATTACGGGAAGTGTTGTGGTCACTTAGAAATTAGAATGCATGGTAGAAAAACAGGGCGGCACATACAAAGTTGTGGCAGCCCTCCCGAATCTAAAAAACGAAGATTATAATTCACAATTTTCGAATTATTCGAGGTCTCTAAAAAAATTCTAAAAATTTAACATGGTGCCCCACTGTCCTTTTGGTTGAAAGATGAACCATGAGAAGTTGATCAAGGATTCAAAAGCCAATAAGGTCTTGGGAGATCAAAAAAGACTATTGTTCTTTTCTTGAGAAGTATCTCTGAAATACGGATGATTAGAAATTTTTTATAGGCTGAAACTAATCATGAGGATTCCTGTAGTTACTAAGAACACTTGATAAAAAAGGGGGGGGGGGGGGGGAAAA
>PYUH01000044.1:962175-987042 GCA_016808085.1 Suaeda aralocaspica | reverse complement strand
TTTTTTTTTTTGGAGGTTTTTTTATTTTGTTTTTGGATTTTATTTTATGAGGTGGTTGTAAATGATGATAATGCATTTTGTGATTAGTAATTGAGGTTTTGGAATTGAATTCATGAATAGCAAAAAATGAAAGTTTTGAGCAAACAGATTGTTTTGAAAACATTTGTAAGAAATTCTATACTATAGATGATTTATTTGTCAAAAACCGAACATGAATCCTCTTGGAACTATCCCATGTCTATAGGAGATAATTGTCAACAAATAAGATGTGTCTCAAAAACACCCGCTTGAAAAGCCTATTTATAGGTTGTAATGTTTTTGACAATTTTACCGTCTCTACAAACAATTGTTGAAATTTTGTGAATGGCCTCTGGGATCACGAAAAGACCTCATGATCGTATGATGGTGCAACATAGGGATAGGGTTAATGAGATTGCTAAAAAGCCCATGGACACTCAACTAATCAAGTTACTAAACACCTTTGTAACAAAATTTGCACTTGAAACCAAAAAAGAGTCTATGCTAGTGAACATATATATCAATGAAGGAAATTTGGCTTAAAACAACACATCATCTTGGACAATCTAGAGAAAACTAAGCCTTTAGATACCCCAAAGTATAAACTTTATAAGGTTACTGTGTGCTTGTACAAGTTAGCACACAACTTGTACTTGTACCTATGAAGATGCAAGGCTGCCAACCTGCAAGTTTATGAATCTATAACCAGGTATCATTTTATAGTACACCATTTAGTCAGGCATTTAGTGTACGTGTAAGAAATCAAGATTGCTCACGTTCACCACAAATGTATACTTGTGCAATAAATAAACCTCAAGAGCGACAACAGATATAGATGTTGAAAATGGATAAGCCACGATGTAATGAAACATTTCAACAAGTGCTCAGATGATCAAAATATAGTCCTATCAACCTTGCAGTTTATTGCCCATCCACAAGAACCATTATACGATGTTCAATTAACAAACTAAACCAAAGGAACATGTTTGACAAACACATGGTTTCTCAAATAGCAAAATTGAAGAATCTTTTGTTGCTTGGGTTCAACTAGCCATTGGGTGGTTGTGAATGTATTCAATGGCGAGCTTACAGGAGTCAATTTTATCTGCCTCCAAGTCGGGAATCTCCAGCTTGAATTCCTCTTCTAGGGCCATTACAAGTTCTACATTGTCCAAGCTATCTAGACCCAGATCATTTTGGAAATGTACATCAGGCGTGACCTACAAAACAATAACAACCAAGACTTTGTAACAACAATTTGAAACTGAAAACCAATAATTGTTTTTTTGAATCTTGAGCACGACATAGTTCTTTTTAAAGCTCCTTCACCACATTACCAACTGAAAACGAAAAGTTAAATACAAAATCAAGCAATATTGACACCAAGAAACACAAATAGCCATCCAGCTTGTCGAGGTTTGAAAAACTCAATAGAAAACAAATTTACTTTCTAACCCAACAGGTTAATCGAAAGAGTTCAGTTGCCAGAATGAAATTTAACAATGTACCATGTGCTGAATGAATCTGATCAGGGTAGACAAGATAGGGCCAACAGTCCACTATTTTGTAATCAAAGTGAGAAGGCTATACTAGTTCATCAGGAGAAAAATTACATCTTCTGATTCTCCAAATACAATTGCAGAGTCAAAATATTCAGCATTCGAGAGGAAAAGCGGATGGTGCTCAACCAAAAATTGGTCCATAAAAGTGACCATCGATGTCATTAAAGTGATTGATAATAGCTTCATATCCACCTCTGTAGTTAATTACTTAATTCTGCCTTAAGTGACCGTAATAAACATAACCAAGATATGCATACCTATTCAAAAGCCAAACAGTAGTTTGCCTCCTAAAGTCCAGGTAGATTATTATAATGATTTAAGATTAGAAGCGTTGACTTCTGATTTTTGCATAGATGACGATTTTAGGTTCTATCCCTACAGAGGTCTAAGTTATGAATTAAGACAACCAACCTACATTGCTTGGACCATCAGACAATGTATTAGTGACACTTCCATTGACACACCAATTATCAAATTTAAGACAGCAATTCCAAAGTTTGAAGAAGGTAGCCATAATAACCCAAATAACCAATTTCATCATTTCTTAATCAAAACCCAAAGGCAACACTGCCAAATAATTGGTTAGCCCATAGAATGTCCATTACTTCATAAAGGGTCCATCATAGCATTGGTAGCAGGCATTGTCTTCACGAATGAAGCATATTACATAAAAGTCATGGCTTCCATAGTTCCATTGCACAATTTACAGCTGTTGCAATTGCGCCCAACCAACTATTATATAGCTCAACAAAGAATGACATCATTCTACACAAATATTGCTTATACTTATGTAGTCCATCACTCTGGTGTACAATACTTTAATAGACTTTTTCAAATCTACTCACCTCTGAAATTTTTAGTTTCTGCCTTCTCCCTCAAATCTTCATCAAAACATATGCAATATAGGGTTCTACATTAAAAGTCCTGCTTTTACATTTAGCATTCATCATATCTACCCCAAAGAAGAGAAAATGAGATGAAGACCTCTCAACACACATCCTATATCTCACAGTTAGAAGTGTGTGTGGTGATTAGATTCTCAAGCTAGAGTTCAGTTGTCCATTGTGCATTAGATATAAAGTAAAAAACAATCGCAACTCAAAAAGCTGGAAAAAGAGCCTGGATCATAACTTTGAATAGCATAAGTCCATAACTAACACAAGTGATCATGGTCAGAATCAAAACCAACACAAGACTATCAACGATTATCTTGTGGGTGGTGGCACATAAACCAAATAGCGCTAAAAAACTAAGCAAATCAGTCGAAATTCACAAGGAAAAAAACTATTGGCCTTTCAATTTGCCATCCAAACGTCAAACACTCAAACTGCATCGGTGAATTTCTATGGTTGGCCAAAAAGTCACAAATACCTCAACCTTTCCTTGACTATTAAGGCATAACCGAAAAGCTGAACCTCCACCTCGCAAAACAACATCACCATATCGATTCTTGATCACAAGTATAACAATGCAACATTCCTAAACACTCAAGTATATACCAATCCCCATTATTCAACCAATTCACATTTCTATCATTGAACACAACCTTTGTTTCTCGGCAAAAATGTTACAGTAATTAGAAAGACGATTAATCCTTCAATGAAGGGAAGCTTTGAACAACAAAAATAAGAAAACAACAACCAACCAAAAGCAAAGAAAACGAACAAAGCAAACACATTTCCAATCCTAAACACTGTAAACCCTAAAATCTCAACTCTTAAGCAATCGACTGTTGTTCATTCGACATACAGTAGCTAAATCGCAATCAAAATCATCAAAATAAACATCAATTAACACATAATTACAATAAAAAAATCAACAAATTCCAATTGAAGAAGAACAAAAACAAAAAACCTAATTTCAAAAAATGCGATTAAAAAGTGAGAGAGAGTAAAAAAGAGGGAACCTTAGAAGGATCAACTTTGGGGAAATCTTTGATGACAGAAAGGACTCTATCAGTGACTTGATCTTTGGAGAGATGATCATCGTGTGATGAAAATGCACGATTAATTAAGTTTGGGAAACTTTGAAATTTGTTGGATCCATAAACTGAAACAGCAGTTGTTTGAGATACTGGGATTCGAATGTGCCCTAATACTGCCTTTTTCAGAGCTCCAATCATCGCCATTTTTGTGGTTTTCTCTCTCCTCTACTTCTTCTTCCTCTCTTTTGGACTGAAGATGCAGAACAATAAGGGCTTTATGTTTGTTTGTTTGAGTAGTGGAACACCAGGAGGCACGAAGTGACTGAGATTATATGCGCTTCAACTTGTGTGAGATTAGTAACCTTCGTTGGTCGGAAATAGCTACCTATGTGCCGCTATGGATAGATGTAGTATTGTTCGAATATATAATCAATACACTATAAAGTTGTTAAATTATTTCGGACTACTCACCGAGATATCGTAGATTCATAACATATACATACATATTCAACTACTACGTACTATGATGTAGCTTATTTCAGTATTTCAATATCTTGAGATAGGTTGGTCTGCTGGTTAGTCCACAAGGACCACAATTTTTAGGTTGGTCCGTTGGTTAGTCCAATGACCACAATTTATAGGAAAGAACTTTAACTTCTTTGGGGATTTCTTCCCAATTTTCAATAAACCAAACGACCCTTTTGATGTAGTAGTCATGTAGCCAATTGTTAGTGTTACAAAATCAGTAGAGAATATATTTGTACAAAAAGAATATTACTTTGTACATTTTACAAAATAAATCTGAACCTTTAAATATAAATTGTCACCTATGATGGTCATGAGTTTCATGACCACGTAAACAACAATCTTATGTCATCAATAGCTTAAGATCACTAATGCACATGATTGGCAAAATTGCTATTCAAGAAAGCAGTCACGAGTGTGTTTCCAAGTGGAGTTGTCAAAGCCGCATCAATGAAGTTTTCTCAGCAACTGTCGGGAGCCTTAGCCTGATTTGAACCGAAACGCAGCAATGGTTCTCAGAAGATCAAGCAATTCAAGTGTCAAGTCAACACTCACAAAGGTGTGGGAATCAAAATCACTGATAAACAGAGCAGACCTGCGCCAAAGGGATCCAAGGCAATAAGCACCAGCCACCTTGGTATGCTGAATAGCATTTGATTATCAGTAGGACAGTCTAATCTAAATACGTAGTACAAAATTTAAAAAATACATAAATAAAAAAATATATAAGACATGTCCTACTTAGCATAAAATAATCAAATGCTGATTGCTTAATTCCAATTTCATCAAGAAGTATCAGTAATAAAAATTAACAAATAGGGTTAACAGTATAGTTACCTGAAATAAATAGTTCCCAGGTGAAAGTGAATACTTTTGACCATTTTTAAAGACCATATCAGCTGTGGGAAATGTCTTTGAAAGTTCAGGGACCTCACTAAATGATCACAGGCAAGTAAGAAATATGAGGAATGGGACTAAATCAACAGCTAGCTAGCTAAGTTAGACTAAAAGTCTTCAGGACGAAACACTACCTTCCAGCAACAGAAAAGCAGACATCATCATAATTGGGGTCAGGTCCTTGGATTTGCTTAAGGCCAGAGAGCTCATTACGTATCTGCATTTACCCCATGCACATAAGTTAATAAACGCAATTTTTGCAAAATATATTCTCTACGGTAATGTGGTCAAACCTACATTTAAATAAGAAAAGCCAAAAGAAGAGAGAGGAGAAACAATGTTGAAAACAAGATAACATAATCTGTTTGGCATAAAGATCGGTCATTCGACTTTCATCATCAACATATATTATTAATGTCTCTTAAACTTCTCTTTGAATAATTGATGATGCATAAAAGATTAGAGATACTCCTAAACTTACTTGTTTTGCTGCTCATATAGTTGAAATGTTGCAAAGACAGGATAGAAATTTTCAACATTCAGCACTATATATGTCAACTTTATCTTTCTCTTTCAGGTTTACTAAGCCGTATCTAGATTATAGAATGTTAAAATGATAACGGAGATTCCATTTAGGAGCAAATCTTACAGCATGCTTAAAAGCCACAAATGCCTCTTCTGGTAGGTAGGCGTATGTTGTACCGCTATCCAGAACAGTTCCATGTTCTCCATCAAAAACCTTCGGATTTATAGGCAGCCTCTTCCCAGCAACATGTAACTCCTTCAGCACAATATTGTAATATGGGCTATTCCATCCAGAAACTAGAGCAAATATGTAAGATGTTAAGAAAAATTTACACAGATAATAAAGAATAACTAATCTTTTCTACTAATACCTGCGGTCTGGGTCAGAATGGCTGAACACCATGTCAGAAGGTGGTGATATAGAACCAAGAATCATTGCACCACCAGCAATATCCATCCCACCATAACAAAGTGAAAAGGAATTACTGATCACACCTTTGTCAAAGAGTTGATCAACAATGCTTAGGTCACCTCGACCTAGTCCCATTATACCATCAGCATCCTGACTGTAGAGGCCACCAGTTTCTGCATCTTCACAACCAAAAACTGCACGCTGTGGTTTGAGTCCACTCTGACTGCCAAATGATATAATATCTTCACCAAGGACACCACTGCTGGAGCTCCTTTCAGCATACTGCCCCTCATAAATACACTGAGAGTTCTCAGCATCACATGCACAATCAAGATTGCATTTTACAGGGTTATAGGTGCTTGAAAAGTTTGGTTGAAACTTTGGGTCCTATAGATAGCGAAAATTAGAATGTGGAAGCACGGAGAATCATTTGGATAGATGTAAATGAATTACGCGTACCAACATTATTGTATATAACCACTAAACAATCAAAAGTAAAACACTTATGTTTATTGTTTTGTGGCTTCTGTCATACAGAAAACATGCACAAGAATGAAAAATTGACAAGGGTAACCAATTGGGAATGGCATGTAAGAGCTGCCAACAACCAAGCATATATATGTATATATATATATCAGACATGATTACATGAATGAGCAATTTAACAGATGAAAGGAATGGAAATGAACGAGCTACAACTACAAACCGCATTAATATTAGGCACATAAAGCCTACTATATCCACATTTACAGCAACAATCTTTTGATGCCTATATGCTTTTGAGTTACCAACAACATGTGGGAGAAATATAGGGAGAAAACAAGACGAAGCCCACAACAGCCTCCAGAAGCCAGAAATGAAGGCTATAATTCAATAGTTTTCGGAGTTTCTGGGGTCTCAAAAAAAAATATTGTTGAAAATTTTACATGGTGTCTCTGAGCCAAAAGAGGAGGGCCCTCAGAAAACTTGTTGGGGTTCGAAAGATTATCAAAGGTTCCCGGGGTAATGAAAGAGACAAGTGTACCCTTTTTCGGGACCCTCTAAAGAGAAAACATAACAAGTTTTTAGAAGCTTACACAATTATGGGTCATCTCAAGATTATCAGAAGCAAGTGAGTGAAACTTGGGGGAAAAAAGAGATGGAGCCCTGAAAGGCCCCCCAAAAGCTGAAAACGAAGGCTATAAGTCACGTTTTTCGAGAATTCCGAAACCTAAAAAAATATTGGTCTAAAATTTTACAAGTCGATTCTCAAATCAAGGGAAGACCCTAAAGAGTTGAAATCGGATAGAAAACACATAACATGGTATCGGGAGAGTAAGAAATACACTTTTCGAGGTTTTCGGGGGTATCCAGAAAGAATGTAACTTAGGCACGTAAGGTGGGTCATGGGAGGATCAAAAATCGGATACTCAGCTTGAGGAAATTAAGTAAGTCACAAAGTTTCTGAAATGCTTCATTGAACATCACATTAAGTTTCCGCTTATATAAAACGTCTCCAATTTTTAGTTAAGTTTTAGAAGGAAACATTTCCAAATTTTAGATTAAGTTTCAAAAACGTGTCCTAAGTGTTTTCGAAAATGTCGAAACTCTAGGTTCTAGAAATTTCCTTGCTTTATAGTGAGAAAGTATAAAGTTAAGCCTTCCTCCGTATCATGAAACTATTAACTTGTATTCTTCACTTCTACGCAATACACTGGCGACACTGGTACCAAAATTGTCACATTATTGGTTCAAATTACACTACATAAGCAAATTAAAACAAAACATGATCCACCAATTACTAAATCCACTCTCGATATTGAACTGCGTGTGAGTAGCATGGGGATCCACATGAGTGAGTGCTTCAATATTCATTATTATCAATCCATTTCAAAGTTTGTCCATTGTATCAATCGATGAGCAAAATTTGGCAACCAAGGAGAAAGCGAGCTTTACTTGCATGTAGGCTTTCTTGTTTTGTTGAATAAACCAAAAGAAAGTGATGGAACCCTAAACTATTACCGTATGAAAAAAAAAAATAGATAAATTTAATACTAGTGTTAAGAAAAACCTCACTCAATCCACCAACTAACATTGATAAATTTCATTTCTATGTTCTGTACTACGGAATATTAAAAATTGTTCGCTTTCACTAATTAATGTATTCAACATCAGCAATACCAACTTATCTAAATAAACACAAACTTTTACCCATTATTTGTCGTCAAAATCGGAAAAAATCACATCAACATACAAATATCACCTAAGTAGCTATCAATTGAATTCCACACATTATAACTTGATCAAAATCAATCAATTATCTCCAAATTATGGCAAAAATACTTGTCACATTCAATAAAACATACTTTTCACATGTACTAATAAATTGACACCACAACTAAAGACAATAATATAAAGAATTCATATATAATTTGAATAAACACATTTTAATTTTACAAAAAGAATTAAATAAAGAAGAAAATTACATTACAGAAGAATGAAGATACCTGATGATTGCCGCGATGATGACAATCAAAACAAGGGACATAAGTGAGATCACTTCCAGTATCAACAATCACCACGAATTTCTGAGGTGGAGTTCCTATATAAATTTTCCCAGAATAATACCTAATATTCAACACAAACAAAATTAATTGTTTAATCATTTGATTAACAACTGATTAAGGAAGATAATTGAGCTTAGTTAGGTTAAATACCCGTTAGAGCGGAGATCATCGAAGAGATTGAAGCGTGCATTTGAAGGAATGTGTTTAGATTGAAAATGACGGCGAAGTTTAACGGTGGGGAGGTTTTTTGAAACAGAGAGGGGGAATACAAGGAGTTAACGGCGGGGAATAGTGGACGTTAGGAGAGCGAATATAAGGACGACGGTGGTGGTGTTGGCGGCAGTAATGGCGCGTCATGGTGAGTTGAGTTGAGTTGAGCTAATTTCCGGCGAGTGTGACTTGTGAGTGGGAGGTGAGGAACAAGGAAGAAATAAGTCGACTACGTAGCACGACAAGCACGTAACCGTATGGGCAATTTTCTTGAATTTATGATGCCATGTGACTATGTGAGTTGAGTTCGAGCATAGGATAGCTCGACTCAACTCCTTAACATCTTGAGTCTACGAGTTTATCCAACTTTAATTATGTTGGATATAAATTGAGTTTCAAGAGTTCGAGCTTTGATCGAGTTTTTATCGAGTAATGTTGTAATGGTCTTATCATTTTGACATTTTGCTAGTTAGTTTCAAATTATCCTTATTATATAAAATTCATTTTTCGACATTATATTTATAAATTTATATAAATTGAGGTTCTCGCTAGCTTTTCTAGTCGAGTATTCAGTTGCTCAACTCGACTCGTTAACATTACGAGCCGAGTTCGATTTGAGCTTATTCGAACCGAGCTTTAACTGAGTCAATCCCGGTTAACTTGGGAGTTGTCTTGTCTTATAAACACCCCTAAAACTGTTTGTACTACATAAAAACAAAATATAAGTACGAGCATTGTTTATTTAATGTGAAATGAGCTAAAAAATAGCTTCAATTTACAATTTATACCAACCATATAAGTTTGCCAATTACTTTTGAAGTCACTAAGACATATTTAACTCTATTTTAGCTTAAGATTCATTTCTGGTCATGTAAGTAGTAAATGAACATACGAATAGCCATTAGCGAATCCTACTACCTATTCAACATCACCCAGCCAACAACCAAAGAAAAATTATATATGAATTATAATGAAGTGTACAATTCATATTCTCGTTAAGGCATAGGTGATTAATCAATCTTGCATCTTATACGCAAGTTGAGAATTGAAGCTAAAGTTAAGCCATCCCTCGTACAAATGATGTACGTCTAGCCAACTTGAAACCCATTTATAATTAATGTACGTATATCTAACTCGATATCTTAAGCTCCTTTTATTTACACACGTACAAATACAAAAATTAATTTCATCAAATACATAACATAATATATCAACATAATTCACCATTTTTTTTGGATGTATACATCGATATGTATAGTCACTAATGTATGACATTATATATACATAGGAGGTGAGATCAATTTAATTTAATGTCACCTTCTAAGAAACTAATGAGCTACTAGACATCCATTTCCATGTCAAAACTCAATTATTGGTACTACATTATACATAATTCAAATTAATTAAATAAACTATCATGCATGATTTAGAGATCGATTATATATAATTTGACGTGTTCAATTAATGTGTGAGGTTGCATGATCTTTGCAACACACGTTATTTGCCAACATAAGCATTACTTCCAAGTATCACAACGTACAAGTATATTGTATATAGTACTTCTAAAAAAAGCTATCTTATTTCATTTAAAAATTCAACCTTACACTAAAGTAATAATAACATAATAATCTTTGCTTATCCTTTTCTCTATATAGTGCATAGGAGCAGTTTACCTATATCTTTGACTTGGCATAATCAATAACCATACCTTACAAAACATGTTTTTCCTTTTGTCCATATAAATATGTACACATACATATTTAAATTATAAGATATAGTTTAGAGGCCAAAACAAATAATACTTCCTCTCCTATATATCTATCCCTGGCTCGGCCAATTCCGGCATCATGGAAATCCTTTATGAACTTAAGAGTAGGCTGATCATTTTCACCACCATGATTGTCGCTATTTTCCCAGTGCTAGGGCGGTTATTGTGTCACAATGGCCGCCTCAAGACCACCATGTATAGAGAGAAGCCAAATGAAGATGCCGCATTTTGTATGGTATGTTATGATGGGGTAAGCCGAGGAGAAAAGATTAGGGTGATGCCTAAATGCAAACATTGCTACCATGTTGAGTGTATAGATGCATGGCTTGAGTCTCACTCAACGTGCCCAATTTGTAGGGATCAAGTAACACATGCAGTTCACCAAAAACAAAGAATTAAGAGAAGAAATATCATAGTTTCTTTGCTTTTACTTGTTGAAGATTTGTCTTGCAAATTTGGGTACCCTCTAGATTTTGGAATGAGCTTATTAAGCTCATGTGCATGATAAGTAGCTAGCTAATTAAGATTAATGAAATAAATGGATTATATGCCAGCTTTTCTTTTTCTTTTTCTTGTTTTTTTTTTTTTAAAAAAATTATTAATTATGTTTGCATGAATCGACATCACTGCATTTAGCTGCATAATTGTAACATTTTGATCAAAAGTTGAATAAGACTCTCAATTTTATCATCATGATATAATTATGAATATGTTTTTTTGGTAAGTTTTATCATCATTTTATGATACTCCGATCCTTATTTCTTATAATAAATTTTCTTCTCAGCTCAAACATTTTATAGGTCTTAGCATCAATGAACTTCGTTATTACTTGCAACTAGAATATAGCATGCATGTTGGGAAGGTCGAAATTTTACTTGGTTGGCTTAGATAGTTAAACTTGCATATATAAACAGTAGATTTCAATATCACTCAATATTACATAGTCTACATTCAAAACTTAATTCAATACCATTCACTACTACATACAAAATAAACTTCGATGCATGTAATTAGCGTGTATCACCTATAATAACCTAACATACTAATTAACGCAATGATGTATAATTATACATGATCGATAACATGCTGCTTAAAGCTCTAATATAATACATTACTGTTCATGCAATACTGTAAAACAATTTTGACACTTTGTTACAAAGTTGAGTGTAGGAGTTAATCATTGAAGGGCTTAACACTTGCTTGTAATTAAGGGTGCAAGTGTTCTAGAACATGAATGGAACAATTATGATTTGATTTGATTCACACTGACAGTAACATGATCGTACAAGACTAAGTGACTAAGTCCAAAAGTCAATCCAAATTTCACAATGGATTGGATTGGTACATACATTTCTCAATATTTTGGATTGGTTTATGAGTTTAAACTTCTTAATTTGAAGATTTTTGCTTGCAGTTTTTATTGACATGTTTTAAATGTCAAACTTTAGTTTCCGGCACAAGACCTAACACAATTACTTTTGTAAAAAAAAAAAAAAATAATAAAAAAAAAAATAATAATAAATAAATAGGCATAGCGGTTTAGGTATATATATAAATAAATAAAGTGGCTGTAAATTTTCTATGGTAGGCAAGTCGTCTAATTTTGTTGATGCAACATATTTATTTTAGCAATATGTCTATTCATCTATGTGTAAAATAGTCATATTAGATATATTTTTTATTATCCTACCATCAAACATGTATATAATAATCAAGCAAATGTTCGATTCTAATTTGTGAAATAACATTGAAATGTTTCGCTTTGTACATCCCTGAAAACTCTTGCTTATGTACATTGATTATTAACCGAGGCAATTTAACCTAAACGAGAATTGCCTATTATATTACATGATGCTCATATGATCAAAATAAAAACTCTGAGAAGCTAATCGGTGTTGAAAAAGCCATAAGAACTCTTCAGGAGACCAAAAAGGATCGTGTTCCTTTCCTTTCGAGATATCTCGAAAATAGGGATGATAACAAATTTTTAGATTTCAAAACCGAGCATGGGAAGTCTTGTGGTCATCCAAAACATGTGGTAAAAACGGGCGAAAAGAAGACGGAACTTGAAATAGCGAAAAGGTTATTGTTCCCTTCTTCCTAAGTAACTTGGAAAGAGAGATGATAACAAGTTTGTAGAAACGAGAACTGATCATAAAGAGTCTTATGGTGACACTCAACACGTGGTAAAAACATTAGGCGAAAAGAAGACATAGCCTAGGATAGTCGTCAGCCGGAGGCCATTCACAGTTTTCCAAGGTTTTTGGGTCTTGGAAAAAAAATGCAAAATTTTTTACAAGGTGTTGTATGTGAAAATATGAACCTTGAGCAGCCAGTTAGGGTTGAAAAAGTCTAAGAATATCCTAATAGAGCGAAAATGCTATTATTCACTTTTCTCATAATATCTCGAAAAAAGTGATGATAACAAATTTTTAGAGGAAAAAACCGGTCTTGTGGAGAACAAGAATACATAGTATAAAAACAGAGCGAAAAGAAGACAGAGCTCGGGACAGCCCCCCTTGAGTCTAAAAACAAAGGTTATAATTGATAGTTTTCCATGGTTTTGGGGTCCCGAAAAAAAATTGCCAAAAAATTTATAGGGTGCATGTATGGTGAAAATAGAAAGCTTGAGCAGCCAATCGGATTAAAAGGCCATAAGAAAGTTGTAGGAGAGCGAAAAGGCTGTTGTTCCCTTCTTCCAAAATATCTCACAAAGAGAGATGATAAAAAGCTTATAGAGGCTGAAATTGATCATGAGGAGTTCTGAGGTGACACAAAACAACCTGGTATAAAAATTGGGTGACATGAAGGCGGAGCCTGTGATAGCCCCTCGAAGGCCAAAAACAAAGGTTATAATTCACAATTATCTAAGATTTTAGGGTCCCGAAAAAAAATTACCCAAAAATTTTACAGGGTGCCCGTATGGTTAAAATAGGAAAACTGAGTAGCCAATCAGGGTTGAAAAGTATATAAGAATGTTCCGGGAGAGCGAAAATGCTATTGTTCCCTTATCTCGTAATATCTCGGAAAGAGGGATGATAATAAATTTTTTGAGGTCAAAACCGACATGGGGAGTCTTGTAGTGACCCAAAAAATTTTTAGAAAACTTTACGAAGATTTTCCTAAGTGTTTTGAAGTGTCCGAATTTCCAAAACATCGAAACTTTAGGGTTTGTTTGGTATAGCTATTATTATCATTATTATTAATTTTTTTTGGTCTTTCAAAACCATATAATATGTGTCATATAATAAATAAAAAATGATCAAATTATATAAAATAACAAATTATAAAAACTAACAATGGAAAAGTGGAAACACCTTTATTTTGTTTCGTGTTTCCCCTTTTTTGTTTTTAGAAAAAACAGAAAATAAAAAATGATGTCAAACACGTCCTTAGATTTTTTCTTTTTTGTGTTAAGGAGCCACACAGGCGAGGTGATTTGATCCCAAAATCTTGGGGAATCCGGAGGAGAAATTTTAACCACTTAAACTACCCTTCAACCGTAAAAACAAATACAAAATATGAGTGGTTGGTAGAAAGTTTAATAAATTGGGCCAAACCAGATAGAGCATTGGGCTTGCTCCAATAATCTGGAATTTCATTATGAACAGTATCCCTTTCTCTTTATCTGATAGGCAACCTTCAAACTTCAAACCTTCAATCAATTCCGAAACAATGGCAACAAGATCCTTGTGAAGTAGTTTTTTATGTGAAATTAGTATTGTTTTTTAATTCCCTCAGTTCTTCTTTGGTTAGTGCTTCTTTCTTTCTTTCTTTAATATTTACTCAATTTATGCTTTCACTTTCCTTCAAATTCATTAAATTTTGTGTTTTTTTTATGGTCCAAAAAGTTAATTCCTTTGTTGGGGTTTCATAATTCGATACCATTTCTCGCTAATTCTTAAATTCAAGTTAATTTGGTAAAGCTTTAAATTTATTAATTTTGTAATAATTAGCTGATTTATTTTCTTATGTGTTGAAATTGCAGGAAAAATCAATAAGGAAGAAAAATGGCATGTAGTATATCATGTTCTTCTGCATTAATGATATCTTCATCTTCAGAAAATTTTCGACCTCTAATTAATAACAGGAAACCCACCTCATTATCATGGTCTTCTTCACTACCTCAGTTGAATCTTTCCCTCAATTCCACCACTAATGTCTCAAATTCCAATTCTAAACAGGTAATTTTTGTTCTTATCAATTTTTTTTTTACTTATTTTGATGCATCAAAGCTATTGAAGAATGAAGATAAATGTGGTTTTACTGTTGTCTAGAAATAACTATTGTTGGGATGCCTTGAATGTGTGTGGCTATATGTTGCTGATTAAGCTTATATCTGTTTGTTCTGTGTTCCGAACACCTTATTATCGATGAAATTCCCTCTTCGATGCTCCGGGGCTTAGGAATCGCGTAATTGCATTGATGGTGAACCACCTTAAGATCGAAAACTCGTGTTCGGACTATTCAACATTCTTGTTTTCCTAGCTTTATGTGAGTTTGTTCCTATGAAGAACATTTGAGCATTTGTATGTTATTGAATCATATCATACGAGGTGTCTAATGTAGTTTGATGGGTGTATGACTTCCTAGTATCAGAAACCACAACACTTGATGAATGGAGGTTAGGATTACGAAGAGCTGATTACATGTTTAGGGTAAAGTTTGTGTAACCAAATTTTCTCCGATGTTAAGCTGGATTGCGCAAATGTGTTTTGTATTAATGTTTGATGCTGTCCGATGCCAAGGTATTTTGTTGCTCTAATTCTCTTATTGACCTCATTATGGTTGCTTGCTTTTGGACTTGTCCTTTAAAACTACACTCTAATATATGGATCAATGGTGGATGTGAGTATATAACTACCTTTATTGGTTAAAGTCTAGGAAGTGATTCCTACTGTTCAGGGCATGGGATTGTACCCCAAATACCTCACTAACCTTTGTGTCTGTCAATACACCTAAGCGATGCCAAAATTGATTCAGTAATATGTTTGCTCTGTCGTTTTCCCACCTGATTTTTGGTTTATTTATGTAGAGCTTTGTCGTTCAAGCAGCTTGGACACGGAGATCTCGAGGAGAACCAAAGAAATCCGGTAGGAAGTCATGGAAACAACGAACAGACATGTATCTGAGACCTTTTCTGCTGAATGTTTTTTTCTCAAAGAAATTTATTCATGCCAAAGTGATGCACCGTGGAACCAGCAAAGTGATATCAGTTGCCACTACAAACGCTAAAGATTTAAGAACTACCTTGCCATCTCTTACTGATAATAATGCCTGTAGAGTAGTGGGCAAGCTCATTGCAGAGCGATCAAAAGAAGCTGATGTATATGCTGTTGCCTATGAGCCAAAGAAAGATGAGCGTATTGAAGGAAAGCTTGGCATAGTCTTGGATACCATAAAAGAGAATGGGATTATATTTGTAGACTGATTTCTCACATTTGAGTTACAGTGTAGGCTGAATTTATGCATTTAATGTGGTTTGGCCTTCTGCTCCTTTGCAATTTTAATTTTGTGATGAATTTAATGTGCTTGCAAAATTCACAAGTTATGTAGTGAAATTATGGATCAATTAGTGGGCAAGTGTAAGATACGCTTGACAAAAATGATGAAGCTAATGTGAGCTTGCAAGAGGAAAACCTAACCAAGCAGAGTATTTTCTCCTCAAAAATCACACTAATCATTGCATTTGATTCAAAATATATTGACATCAAGAAAAAGATAACCTATTAACCTCACCCATAGTAATTTTCCGCAAAAATTCACTAATCATTGCAGTTGGTTCAAAAAATATTGACATCAAGATAAATCTCTGTAAAGCAATGATAAATCTCCAATGCAGTTCAACACCAATCAAGCAACCTTCCAACAGAATTGTGATGTGATCAACTACAATCCCTAGTTTCTACCCAAGCATGTAACCATCACGTCATTGTTTTCTTCCCCTTCCTTTCTTTGCCGGCTGTGCCTCCATCTGCTCCTTTCCCGTAACTTCTGCTATATCCACTGTTGTGATAAAAACACCAAGCAAAAGAGGATTAGGTTAAAATCTAGCACATTCGGATACAGTGGGCAGTATGAATTCATTATACATACAAAATATAAATTTTAACTATCCAGTCACCAGCACACCCATACTTGTAACAACAAAGAAGTTGATGTACTTCAAAAAATCACAAATGATAGCAAGTGAAGTAACAACTTGTACAATATGCTATAACTTCAATTTTACTACCCATCTCTTGGATTAACAATAGTTAGTAACTAAAAATTTATATAAAAAAATATCAATTATGAGTAAATAGAATATATATATTGTAGCACAACGATAAACACTGATATAAGAAGTGAAAGGTAGAAATTAGTCAAACAACTAGTACCTTCAGGTCCTCGAGCCATCAAAGCAAAGAATATATTGTTAAGCTTCTCCATCTTCTTTGCATCCTGTGCTTGGTCAGTCTTAAACTTGATGCACTGCCAAGGAGATCACATTTACGAATAGGTTCAGGACAAGGATCCATAAATAAACTATGAAACCCTACAGATTATGTTCTCAAATGCTACAAGAAGTGGATGAAACTCATAGAAATAAACCTCCTCAATTCTCTAGATGGAGGTCAGTTGGCCAGATATTGGCATTCCAACTTCTCAAGAACACATAAATACTAATCAATTTTTTTTTTTAATCTTATCACAAGATCACAGGAATGAGAATCCAACATGCTAAACCAAGAATGGTAATCAATAGAAAGACATAAAAGAAAGTTTCCACAATACCACATCCAACATACCCAGACCACTTTCATGAATAAATTTGAAATCAAAATTCTGTTACCTAAAGTAGGTTTGCAAGAAGCCTCATTTTCCGGTAACATAAGCCATCTTGGTTTACTCTATACTAAAAGAATACAATAAATGTTGCAATAAACAAATATTATTCCCCTGTGCTTCTAGGGCATACATTGTTTGCAATTCGTAATTGTTCAAGCATGGAGTGCAAAGAAAGAATCTCCATAACTTAATACAAAAGAATCCCTACATACAATATAGAGTACCAGAAATGAATACATCCAAGCATACATTTCACTCATATTTCTAACAATTGTGCCTTCACTGCCTCACAAGACTAAGGATTAAAGACTCTAAAACTCCATTTACCCAATAAATATGCCACTGTTTTCGTAGCAAAAAGCAAACTTTAATTGTCAAGTGGTCAACAAACGGAAAACTAATTTTTTGACACTCCCTATTTGATTTGGCAAACCACATTTGTGAGTAGAGCATCGAAAATTATGCTTCCACAGTGCCTAAATCAAAATAAGGAGTAACGGATCCAAAATCGCTGCATACAATATTAACATTGTACCAACACAAACTTTATAATCAATGAACAAACAAACACTTCAGCAAAATCAACCATCTATTGATCAAATCTCATATCTAAAAGTCTAGAACTGTGATCTTCTAATGCTATAACAAGCTCTATATCAATTACAGTTGTTACCACAACATTTTCCGGAAAAATCAATTTTTGTATCATCATACATACATCCAATTAAGGAACCACATGAACAGAGTAACGTAGTAAACCCTAATATTTTCAATTTCGCTAATCAACGTAACGGAAACATCAAATGCTCCAAATCAACAAAAAAATGTGGTATAAATCATTCAAATATGATACAAACCACTGAAAAACCTTCAAACAATCAAAATCAAGCACAACACTACTGTAAAACCTAATAATTTAGAATCGAAAACATAGGAGAAAAAGGAAAAACAAAAAATTAACAGTGAGAAATAAAAAAGACGATTAAAAATACCTCTTTGTTATCGGTGACTTTGAGAACCAATTTGCCTTCACAATGTCGATACTTCATCACATAGCGAGTCTGCATCAAACACAAAATTACAGAATTATAAGAACTCAATTTCGTATAATTATCAACGAAATTTAAAAAAAAAAAAAAGGTAAAAAATTAATGCAAAATTAGCACAGAAAAAAAAATGAAGGATTGAATATGAACATAAGAAAGAGGAGGAATTACAGTTTCAGGATCAGCGCGAAACAATTGGACAGATCGCTCGACGAATTCATCCCAGGAAGTAGCGTAAACCATGGTGAAATTCAAGAGACGAAAATATGGAGAGAGAGAGAGAGAGAGAATTTGATGGGAGTTTTATGAAAGAATTCTGACAGTCGTTTATTAAGAAAGCAAGTAAAAGTGTAGTCCTAGAGTTTATATACACTACTACTCTTGGTAAAAATCAACAACACTATACACTTAAGTTGCAGTGTGCGGTGTGCCCGCCGGGGGTGAGGTCGGCGTTCCGTTTCCGACATAAGATATTTCGATATACATGAATATATGCCATGTTGTCGTTCGGTGCTTCCAACATATATGAGTATGTGCCCCGCCACCGGAAAGTCAGTATGTTAATACAGATAATATGTGATGATGTGTTGTCGGTGAGTCAATGTTTCGTTTCTGATACATGTAGTAGTAACACATTGGATATATATGAATAAGTATCTTGCCATTCTGGTGAGTCGGTGCCTCATTTTTAATACATTCAACACTAATTGCCCGGTCAGTCGATGTCTCAATTGCAATACATTCTACACTAACACGTTGGATATGTACAAATATGTGGTTCGCCATCCTGTTGAGTCGGTGACTCGTTGGATACATACAATATGTGCCTTATTGCATCAATGATCTAATGTCTTCTTTCCCATACATTCAACACTAACGCATTGGATTTATATAAATATGTGTCTCGCTACCTCGCTGAGTCAGTGCCTCGTTTTCGATATGTTCAAACACTAACGTATTGGATATATGCAAATATGTTTTCTCCTAACACACATCTCTCCTTTTTTTTCTCCCATTTGTTAAAAATCTAATGTCGAGATGAATCTATATTGATCCCTACGATCTAAAAATAGTATATAAAATTACTAACGTAAATATCTAATATCAGATCCAAACCCTAAAAAAACAAAACATCATCATCAAATCATCATATACCCATACAAGTCATAAAGTATTCAAATAAAAAGTGCTTAGTCTTTTCTTTCACAATATTTCCCAAAGGATGTTTTTGACAAGAACTTAGTTTTATATTCCAATACCGTTATTTGTTGTTGTGTTGTAAAGATGTGACCTAATTCAACATTTCTCTCTTAGGTGCTTGGTTGTAGTAGTATAAATTATAAAACACGTTGAATTCAGAGTTGAGGGAGGAAGAAGAGGTGTACTATTTATTATTTCCTTAGAATGTAATGTTAACACCGAAAATGTATTGGATAACATAAGAGGATGAACCATCTTGTCAAAAACAATACAAAACTTAAAAAAAAGAAGATGACTTATCAATTCAGCTACCATTCTCTACAAGTTAGAATGTTAAATCATACCCAGAAGTATATTGGATCATGGGTAGTGCGCCACTATGGTTTGGTGATCTTGAACTTTTTGATTGAGAAATCACAACTTTATGCAAATTTGTTCAAAAAACTGTTAGTCTGCTATCACAAGACCAACTGTATGAAATAAAACAAACTCTCTTCCCTCATTTCCAGCTAACAGACGTTACAACAAACTGGAAAAGGGTGGCGTTGAAAGTGAAGTAACGGCAATCTTCCATCATCAGACGAGGTGCTGCTTCCATGTAAAGAAGCTTTCTCAAATAGATTTTCTTCCGTTTACTGTCTACCATCATATTATGGCGTTTATTTAGCACAAGCTGAACACAGCAAGTTCTGCAGAGGGCAATGTGCAGAAATTGGCGTCTTCAATCTTCACCAGGGTTAGACTTGAAAATCTTCATGTAAGATATTAAGCTTTTTTTCATGAAGGAATTGAAGACGAATCGGGATCTATTGTCTGACTTTTGATCTTTGCTGACTGGGAGACAAGCAAATGGTGAATCTTTTGCTTCAGCTGTAGGAAATAAATGAATCAGATGCCATAATGAACTACCAAACAGAATAAATATTGAAGAAAAGAGAGCTAAGATAAATATTGGAGCTGAAAAGAATAAGCATAGTGTATTACTATTTTTACTACCAAAAGCATGGATGAAATCAGAAGATACCTCATCAAGACCGAATTCAGTCTTTACAGATACACGAATGGCTCCTTCAGGTCCAAACATTCGATATTTTGCCAAATCTGGAAGATCAGTAGCCAAGTCTTCTGTGATGAAGGTAGGAGGGTTCTCCTGTAAAAGATCACTTTTGGAAATAACATCGAGCCAAATGTGATTGTTGAACCTCTCCTTGATTTCTCTGTACGTTGTAAACTGTATAATCATCGAAATCAAGTAAAAGATTTTCATCCTAAATTGGAAATAAAACTACAGATACCATCATGCAAATATTTCTTTTAATTGACTAGACACGAGCGAGGTTGCTTAAATCTAGGGCTTTCTAGAATCTTGCCGTACAACCAAATCTAGACTAGGAAAGCAGAGTATATCTAAGCATTAATTTTACTATTTGAGTAAAATTAAAACACAAATAATTATGTTTAGATAGTGAATAAGTGAACATATTGCAACTGTCACCATCAAAGCAAAAACAGAGGACCCTTTCTCAACAAACTAAGCTCCATTTTAACCAATACATTATTTTTTGCTCAATTTCTATTCCCTGAGTTAATTCAATTGCATGTTAAAGCTGCTTTGCTTTAAGCAACAAGGATGAGTCTAGCAATGCAAAACAAGAGTCTTTTAGCAATCTACATTTCTGGTTCTCAACAAGGGATCAAATTGTCAATCTCCTTGTTTGAATGATGTGTTGTGAAAAGAAAGGGGAGGGAGAAGGGGGGATCCTATCTCTCCAGTTGGAGAAGTTTGAAGGGAAAATGGAGTTCCACTTCCCCCCACCAGAGTACCAGACATCCACGTCATATCGTGATCCAAACATAATGTAGCTAATCTGAAGTAGTGAAAGCTACAATTATTTATAGTACAACTGAATGGTGACTCCTTACCTTTGCTTCAAAGTTCAGAAATGTGCGAAAATCACCCTGAAACAAAAATTAATAAAATAGGAAGAAAATGAAAATTATTACCTGATCAGACACTGAAGTTCCACATTCTCCTGTTAAGTCATGAACATATAGTACTGCAGTAGGCAAATGTGTGAGGACTGCAAGAGTCAGCTTCTCCAAATTGTTCCTGTCATCTTCAAATAAGCAATTGAAAGCAACAAAGAGTACTTTTAGACATAGATAACAAATGTCACAACTACGGAAAATCCACTTCAAAGGTCCCAATTTTCACAATGAGCATAGGCAGTCTCAACTATGGGAGTATCTTCTTATAACGGTTCTTCATCTAAATTAAACTGTCAAACTGGTCATACAGGAAGTGAGATAAGGTCCCAATTTTCTATTTTAAAATAAGACATGAGTTACCATATTTTCATTATTCACAAACCAAATGGCTACTGTTAAGGAGACCTTTTATATCCTCCCTACCCTCATGTACAGATCCAACCCTAAGTTAAGCAGAAGTTAGAATGAAGGGCATGAAGTAGAGAATAACTTCACATACCATCTAAACGCTGGAGCACCCCAGGAGTATCTGTTACCTGCCAGAAATTTTTTAGATCAGACTAGGATAAGTAGCCGACTTCAATTTATTTTGGGACCAAGGCTTTGTACTAGGATATAATAGCAGAGCATAATATACTGTCAAATACATAGGACATCAAACTATCAAAGAATCAAATACTCCATGTAGACCTGAAAACGTTGATAGTTCACAACAATATGACCCATCAAAATTCCCCTGGTTGTGAATGGATAATTGCAAATCTGTAAAAATGAGGTGAGAAGAATTCGTCATATTCCAAAAATAACTCAAAAAAACAGGTATAAAGAATCGTACAGTTTATGCATCAGTCAATATAACCAAAAGAACACCATGCAATGCAAAAGATTAGCCATGACCATATGAACAAGATGGCAGGGTAGGCAATTAAAAAAAGCAGGAACACCACTATTCACAAGCTAAAAAAAATGTTTTGTACATTTGTCTGATTGTGAAAGCAGTCACAAATCAAAATCAAATTTCATAATACCTCAGGCTTTCCTGATGAAAGAATACGCACTAAAGATGATTTTCCAACATTGGGAGCTCCAACAAGAGACAGCGTTGGAGTTTCTAGATCAACAACCGGCATAGCACGTAGAGCCTAGAAACAATCATATATCAAGCAGACACTTAGAAGCTCAAAAGATAAATATTAAGAACAATAAAGTTATACGTTATTCATAAAAAAAAATGGCACTGCAAACGTAGGTGACCTTTCTAGCATTAAAACTAATGATTTCTTAGTAAATATAAGTACAAAAGTTAACGTACATGACAGGGAAGAACACAACAACCCATATTTTTATGCTCAAAAGATCACAATCACTAATTAAGACGAAATAGTTTTCCAAGAATTTTCACTAAGCTTAATTTCAACTTTTGAGTCAGTAGTCAAATTGAGTTAACCATTACTATTTTAAGCCAGTTGTATCCTTTGCATGCAGAGGAGAGAATATAGACAGTAAAAGCTATTTAATATCGAATAACATGTAAATATATATATACAAAAGGCAATATCACCAGTTTCCCCTACAATGCGATTTCTCAAGATTATACATCACATCAACAAGTGTTTAATAAAACAACATACCTTGGCAATATCAAGCAAGTCATCAACAGCCTTTCTTTCCCGGTTAAAAGTTTCTTCTAATCTTTTCATACCCTTAGAAAACGATAAAAGCAGCATGAGTTGTTGCAAGCAATACTAAGCAAACTCTAAGTATTGGGTATAACCATTAGACTGTGTAGGTATTGAGGAATATAGCGATTTACAATTCATCATCTTCATTTATGATAATTTAGCTTTAATCACACAATTCCTTCGTTATATTAGAGGACAGGATTTTCTATCAGTTTCAATGATTAAATAACAGTAAGTGTACATCCAATCGAGTGATACCTGATAAAAATTCTCAATGGAAACTAAATATGATGTGACTACTTTGACAACTAACAGAAAATTATTACAACATGACAAGAATATCTATTAATGTGACAGCAAAAGTTTATTAAGTGGGATTGTGACAGTGAACAACAAATAAGTGCTGTGAAAATTTTTAATTTTGACATCAAGACCTAAACGAGTGATCTACTAGGACAGTGCAACCAGGTGCACAAAATATCTTCGTTTTATTACTGACTTCCATGGAAATAAGTATTTACCTCATTCAACCGTTCCTCTGCCTCTTTCTTCGTCAGAGACTGCAGAATATAAATTTACGTGTCAAATGGCAAATTCAGAGTCCTTCATGAAAAGCAAAGACATTAAGCACCATTTCTTCTACATCATAGTTACCAGTAGGATTTTTATACTTAATTTTTTTTCGGGGGTGAGGGGGGTGTCAATTTTGCCAAGTAGGCATCTATCTGAACAAGTACATCTGTACAAGTAAACAACATATTGTCCATATTAACTACTATTCTGCTTTCGTCCTCACTCTACTTTTGAATGTCAGGGCTAATCAATTATATCTTATAGTGATTTAAACAGGAATTACAGATAAACCAACATATCTCAGTAAAGTGGAGAGAGACAAATAGTACCCCCTTCAAATATCAGAAATGAATCATCCTTGAAGATACAGTAAAAGCAACCACTGAATTTCGTCAAGAAGATTGAAGTGATCGGTCTGACTAAGAAGATTGAAGAGTGTTTTTGTACAGAAATCATAGAGGGAGGAGAGGTAACCGGAAGGGGAGGACAATGTTAGTTGCATTACCTCCCAAAATTTCCCAACATTGGATGGAGTTGGATAGTCAATTAATCCATCAAAGGCTTAATCCCACAAATGGAAAAGGATAGCTCAATTCCCCTTCCTCCGTTTCCCCCCAATTCTCCAAATGCAAACATAGTGCAAATGAATACAAATAATCCTGAAAACTACTCAAGATAGCAAAAGAAGGACAATTATTTTAAAAAAGAAAAAAATCAACCTTCGCACAAAGAGAAGCATGTTCCTTTCCAACAGACGTAACCTTCTTCCGCAAGTTATTTACCTTGTCCAAAACCTGCAGAACAATCAAATAACCCATGAATCATGAATATTATTGTGATTATAGACTATGTATCACGGGAACGGCTAGAGTTTCCGAAATCAGATGACTAAGTGCGAAATAGCAAGGAGACGGAGAAATGTGTAGGCAAATAAAATAATTTCAAAAAATTGGAAAAAAAAATATTTTACACATAAACATATAATTTTATATGTCATTACAAACAAGAAAATAAATCTTGATAAAACATTAACCACTTGTACTGACATTAGTGATGAGAATTTAAGACAACAGGTGACACATATTGTGTTTAGGAACAAGGATCTAAGAATATAAAAGGCCTTCCTATCTTTAGAAAAAAAAAAAAAAAAACCAAAATA
>PYUH01000044.1:941280-959663 GCA_016808085.1 Suaeda aralocaspica | reverse complement strand
AAAAAAAAAAAAAAAAACCAGAATAGAGAAAGCCTTAAAGCGAAAAACACCAAATTCTTGACAAACAACAATTGTTGGTGAAGACAAAGTTCATGTTAAGAATTTTTAATTTTAGTGTTTTTGTATTAGAGCTCGACACTTTGGGATGTTAATGGAGTCTTTTTGCACTATGTTTGCATTAAAGACTACTACATGTAACAAGTTTTTAGAGATTGAGTGTCCTAAAGTCACCTACAACACCTGGTAAAAAAACAGGGCAAAGTCAAGACGGGCTCAAGAAAGCCCTCCGAAAACAGAACTTGAAGGTTATAATTCACACCTTTTAGGGTTTCTAGGGTCTCAAAAAAATACATGCCAAAAATTTTACAATGTGTTCTTATGGTCGAAAGAGGGCCCCGAACAGCTTTTCAAAAAGACAAGTGTGCAATTGGAGGATTGTTGGGCAGTGAATACAACAAATTTTGGGAGGTAGAAACCAAGCTTGGGGCGTCCTAGAGTCACCAAGGACACGTAACAGCCCAAAAAAACTGGAATATAAGTCTATAACTCACACTTTTTGAGGTTCATGGGGTCACGGAAATGAAAGCCGAAAATTTTATGATGTACTCCTACGGTCAAAAGAGGACCCTCGAGCAGCCTTTTAAGTTTCAAAAGGTCATCAGACGAGTCCTGGAGGAGCAAAAAGACTAGTGTGGCCTTCGTCACAAATTGTTAAAAGAGGGAGTATAACAAATTTTTAGAGGTTGAAACAAATCGTGGAGCGTCTTAAAGTAAATTGTAAAAAAACAGGGCAAAAATGAGACAGGGCTCGGGAAAGCCCTCCAATAACTAAAACTGAAGGCGATAATTCACACTTTTTAGGGTTTTGGGGGTCCTGGAAAACAACATTCCAAAAATTTACAAAGTGTTCTTATGGTTGAAAGAGGGCGAACAAGTAGCTTTTCAGGATTCGAAAGGTCATAAGACGAGTCATCAGAGAGCAAAGAGACTAGTGTGGCCTTTGTCGAAAATTGTCAAAAGAGGAAGTATAACAAGTTTTTAGAAGATGAAACCAAGCGTGGGGCGTCTTAGAGTTACCTAGCACACGTAGTACAAAAATAGGGCAAAAACAAGACGGGGCACACAACAACCCCAAAATCCGAAATTGAAGGCTATAATTCACACTTTTTGGGATTTCTGCGGTCCCAAAAAAATTATTGTCGAAATTATTATAATGTGCTCCTATGGTCAAAAGAGGACACTCGAGCAATTTTTTAGGATTCAAAATGTCATAAGACAAGTCCCGAGAAGAAAAAAAGACTGGTGTGGCCTTTGCCGGAAACTTTCAAAAGAGGGAATATAAAAAGTCTTTAGAGGTTGAAACCAAGCGTGGGACGTCCTAAAGTCACCTACAATGCATGCTAATAAAAAAAAAATAGGGCAAAAACAATACGGGGCTCGGCAAAGCCCTCCAAAAAATGAAACAAAAGGCTATAATTTACACTTTTTAGCGCTTATGCGGTTCTAAAAAAATACATGCCAAAAATTTTACAATGTGTTCTTATGGTCGAAAGAAAGCCCTCGAGCACCTTTTCAGGATTCAAAAGGTCATAAGGCGAGTGATGGGAGAGCAAAAAGACTAGTGTAGCCTTTGTTGGAAAATGTCAAAAGAGGGAATACAACAAGATATGGGAGGTTGAAATTAAGCGTCGGGCGTCCTAGAGTCACCTTGGACACGTAGTGCAAAAACAAGACGGGGCTTGCAATAGCCCCAAAAAACTGAAATTGAAGGCTTTTATGACAATTTCGGGGTCTCGAAAAAATTATGTCGAAAATTTTATAATGTGCTCCTATGGTCAAAGAGGACCATCGAATAGCTTTTTAGGGTTCAAAAGGTCACCAGACGAGTCCCAGAAGAGTAAAAAGACCAGCTTGTATCGGAAATTGTCAAAAGAGGGAGTATAACAAGTTTTTAGAGGTTGAAACCCAGAGTGGGGCGTCCTAAAGTCACCTACAACAAGTGGTATAAAAACAAGGCAAAAACAAGACGGGGCTCGAGAAAGCCCTCCAAAAAACTGAAACTGAAGGCAATAATTCAAACTTCTAAAGATTTCTGGGGTCCCAAAATTATACATGCCAATAATTTTATAATATGATCTTATGGTCAAAAGAGAGCCCTCGAGCAGATTTTCAAGATTCGAGAGTTCATAAGACGAGTCCTCAGAGAGCAAAAGGACTAGTTTGGCCTTTGACGTAAATTTTTGAAAAAAGGGAATATAACAAGTATTAGGGGGTTAAAATCAAGCGTGGGGCGTCTTAGAGTCACCTGACACGTAGTATAAAAATAGGGCAAAAACAATACGGGGATTGCAACAGCCCCCAAAAACTATAATTCCAAGGCTATAATTCACACTTTTGGGGGGTTTCTATGGTCCTGAATAAATTAATGTCGAAAATTTTATGATGTGCTCCTATAGTCAAAAAAGGACCATCGAGCACCTTTTTAGGGTTCAAAAGGTTATAAGACGAGTCCCGGAAGAGCAAAAAGACTAATGGGCCTCCGTCGGAAATCGTTAAAAGAGGGAGTGTAACAAGTTTTTAGAGGTTAAAACCAAGAGTAAGGCGTCCTAAAGTCACCTACAACAAGTTGTATAAAAATAGGGTAAAAACAAGACGGGGCTCGAGAAAGCCCTCTAAAAACTGAAACTGAAGGCTATAATTCACACTTTTTAGGGTTGTTGGGGTCCCAAAAAAATACATGCCAAGAATTTTACAATGTGCTCTTATGGTCGAAAGATGGCCCTCGAGTAGCTTTTCAGAATTCGAAAGGTCATAAGACGAGTCATAGGAGAGCAAAACGATTAGTGTGGCCTATATTGGAAATTGTCAAAAGAAGGAATATAACATGTTTTGGGAAGTTGAAACCAAGCGTGGGGCATCCTAGAGTCGTCTAGGACACGTAGTACAAAAATAGGGCAAAAATAAGAAAGGGCTCGGAACAGCCCCAAAAAATTGAAATTGAAGGCTTGATTCACACTTTTTGGGGGTTTTGGGGTCTCGAAAAAATTAATGCCGAAAGTTTTATAATGTGTGCCTATGGTCAAGCGAGGAGCGTCGAACAACTTTTTAGGGTTCATAAGGTCATAAGACGAGTCCTGGTAGACCAAAAGCACTAGTGATGTTTGTCGTAAATTGTCAAAAGTGGGAGTATAACGAGTTTTTAGAGGTTGAAACCAAGCGTAGAGCGTCCTAAAGTAGCCTACAACACGTGCTAAAAAACAGCGCCGAAACAAGACGGGTGCGGGAAACGGGGAAAGCACTCAAAAAACTGAAATAAAAGGCTATAATTCACACTTTTTAGGGTTTTTGGGGTCTCAAAATAATACATGCCAAAAATTTTACAATGTGCTCTTCTGGTCGAAAGAGGGCCCTTGAGCAGTTTTTCAGATTCAAAAGGTCAAAAGACGAGTCATGGGAGAGCAAAAGGAGTAGTATGGCCTTTATCGCAAATTGCCAAAAGAGGGAACATAACAATTTTTGGAAGGTTAGAAACCAAGCATAGAGCGTCCTAATGTCACCTAGGACACATAGTACAAAAGAGGGCAAAAATAAGATGAGGTAAAACTGAAATTAAAAGCTATAATTCACACTTTTTGGAGTTTTGGCACCCTGAAAAAATTAATGTTGAAAATTTTATAATATGCTCCTATAATCAAAAGAGGACCATTGAGTAGTTTTTTAGGGTTCAAAAGGTCATAAAACGAGTCACAGAAGAGCAAAAAGACCAGTGTGGCCTTTGTCGGAAATTGTTAAAAGAGGGAGTATAACAAGTTTTTAGAGGTTAAAACCAAGCATGGGGCATCCTAAAGTCATCTACAACAATTGGTATAAAAATTGGGCAAAAATAAAACGGGGTCGGGAAAGCCCTCCAAAAGCTGAAACTCAAGGCTATAATTAACACTTTTTAAGGTTTTTGGGGTCCCGAAAAAATACATGCCTAATTTTTTTTAATATGATCTTATGATCAAAAGAGGGTCCTCGAGCAGCTTTTCAAGATTCGAAAGTTCATAAGAAAAGTCCTCGAAGAGATAAAAGACTAGTTTGACCTTTGTCGGAAATTGTCAAAAGAGGGGATATAACAAATATTGGGAGGTTGAAACCAAGTGTAGAGCGTCCTAGAGCCACTTAGGACACATAGTATAACAAAAACAAGACGAGGCTTGCAACAGCCCCAAAAACTAAAATTAAAGGCTATAATTCACACCTTTTGGGGTTTCTGGGGTCCCGAAAAAATTAATGTCGAAAATTTTATAATGTGCTCATATCGTCAAGCGATGACCATCGAGTAGCCTTTTAGGGTTCAAAAGGTCATAAAACGAGTCCCAGAAGAGCAAAAAGATCAGTGTAGCCTTTGTCGAAAATTGTCAAAAGAGAAGTATAGCAAGTTTTTAGGGGTTGAAACTAAGCTTGGGGCGTCCTAAAGTCACCTACAACACGTGGTAAAAAAAAAAACAAGGCAAAAACAAGACAAGGCTTGGGAAAGCCCTCCAAAAACTAAAATTGAAGGCTATAATTCACACTTTTTATGGTTTTGAGGGTCTCGGAAAAATACATTCCAAAATTTTACAATGTGTTCTTATGGTCGAAAGAGTGCCCTCGACCAACTTTTCAGGATTCAAAAGGTCATAAGACAAGCGATGGGAGAGTAAAAAGATTAGTGTGGCCTTTGTAGGAAAATGTCAAAAGAGGAAGTATAACAAGTTTTTAGAGGTTGAAACCTAGCGTGGGGCATCTTAGAGTCACCTAGCACACGTTGTACAAAAATAGGGCAAAAACAAGACGGGGCTCGGAACAACCCCAAAAATTTGAAATTGAAGGCTATAATTCACACTTTTTGGGGTTTTTGGGGTCCCGAAAAAATTCATGTCGAAAATCTTATAATGTGCTCCTATGGTTAAAAGAGGACCCTCGAACAAATTTTTAGGGTTCAAAAGTCATAAGAAAAATCCTGGGAGAGAAAAAGGTTCAAAAGGGCATGCTAGCATGAATGCATGATATCGCAAATTGAGAATGTCATCAGTAATAGAATGTAATAGAAAGTCACAGAGTAACTATACATACACACAATAACGGCCACATGCAAATAAAGATATACGTAGTACTGTAAATGACTAAAGAGTTACCACTTCATAATTCCCATCACCAAGGGTCAACTCAATAAGTGATCGTTCATAAGGATGTAAGCGACTTTTGTTAGGGAATTGCTCTGTATACAATCTCAGGGGGACAGCCAATTCCTAGAAAGAAAGAAAGAAACAAGACATTCAGACTATAATGATAATATGACTAACTATATATATGCAAGACATGCTTTATTAAAAAGCTTACCTTCATTAATGCATCAAGTTGCTTAGCACCCCTGTTCCTCTCTCGCTTTGCAATATTGGGAATCCCTGCACAAAAAGCAGATCAGAATTTTAAAAATCTAGTACAATATGCATAATGTATATTCAGATATTAAGCCAGCCGCATTAAAAATAGCTCACCCTTTGTAGGCGAAACCTTCCTTGCTTTCCGCAAAGCTGAATTGAGAATATCAGTAGATGGCATTACCATGGGTAACTTTTGAAAAGCACCAATAGTTTCAATATTCAAAACTCCACTACTCTAGAAATATACAGAACAAACATTCATTGGATTAATATTTTCCTGTTGAAAAACGTAGAAACACGCGGAACAATATAAAGACAACTCAAATTCTTGCTTGATAAACCATAACTCACCTGCAGTTTATTCTCTCTTTTGGATTTTGTATCAGTTATATAACTTGCACCCACAATTTTTTCGGAAGTAGCAGTCTGAATCTCTTTGCAGAAGCATAAAATCTGCGGTATACGTCTCGGACTTGCTAGTTCAGGCAGAAACGGCAGCATAATTTAAGTAATTATAAGGAAATAATTATAGACAAAGAAACAAACACGAGTAACACACAAGTTGTTATCAACTTAATCCAAATTGAATTTCTAGAACCAAAATTACATTCATCAAATATTGTAAGTAAATTTCAGTAAAATATGAAAAAAAAAACGAAATGCATAATCATTGCAAACAAGAAACTGCATAATTTCCTATATAACAAGTAGCAGTGAACTCTTTGTGCTACAAACTTGTCAAATTAACACAAAAAATATTTAATTAAAGTTCGAAAAAAGAGTACCTTTGATGAATTTGGAGGTTCTGAAAAGCAATTTGTTCGAAGGAATCCTCCATAACTCCAGTATATTGGAAGCTGCAATCATTCTGGAGTTCTAATGTAATCCACAAATTGAAAACCTAGAAAACGGCAAAATATCAAAAAGTTCAATTCTAATAAAATCTAGAAATGAAATGAAATGAAATTAATAATAATAAAGATAAATGCCGTTAAATTGAGAAGAGAAACAAAGATAGGGAAGTAATGGTGGGATTATGGTTACTAGGAGTCAACTGCTAAAGTTTGAACTTTGAAGCTTGGTGTTGAAACTGAAACTGAAACTCTGACAGTTATATGTTTGCTTGCTAAGTTGCTAATTGCCTATAAGGTGCGCGGTCAATCCGTTTGCAATTTTTATGTTGCTAGGAACTTAGGACGCCACATCATGGTTGTGGATAAACTAGATGTTGATATCGAAATTAAATTTGAAATGGGTAATGGATAGGCGATGGATATATAGTTATATCCGCCCACTCTGCCCCACACCCAATTGTTTCGCCACACATCCACCCGCTCCGCCTAAATATGATTTATAAAACTAATAAATAAGTATTAGCTAATTTGATTATATACTTTTAAACCCTAAATGATCTCAATCTATATGCCACTATTGTACTCGGTTTGTCACTTTCCCTAATCTTCCCTCATATTTTTGTCATTTAATATTGTACTAGAGTACTTAATTGTTTACGTATTGTAAATTTGTAACCAGGTGTACTTAATTATTAATAAACATGTATAGTAAACTTGTAACCAAGTGGTTCGAGTGTATGTGAACATTGTCTTAGGCTATGTTCTCCTCATCTTATTTTTACTTATTTTCAGCAAAAATAAGTTCAGTTCAGCAAAAATAAGTTCAGATTAGCAAAAATAAGTTTAGTTCAAAAAAAACAAAAATCTATATGTATTATGCAAATTATTTGTACATGGATATTTATATATGCACATCTTTTTAAATGAGAAATTATGGTATAGAAACAGTAAAATATAATTTTAAAATATTTAAATAGCATTTTCGAAGAGAATATGTATTGTATGGAAATAATATGTAAAAAAAATATTTACATATGATTTTATATTTTTGATGGAAAATTGGAAATATATATAATTTTATAAGAAAATAAATATATGTTAATATCTGATAATATTATAATACATGGAAACTATATGATACTAAAAAGAAGATGATAAAATATTGTGCATTCCTTTGTCCATAAGATTCTTGAAATTTGAGGGAAAAAATCAGTTTATATATAATTTAGAGATTATAATAAATCAATTATTTTCACCTAAATAAAATTCAATTATAGTATATAATTGCCCTATAATTTTTAATTAATATAAAACAAATTCAGCAAAAATAAGTTCTGTTCAGTAAAAATAATTTCAGATCAGCAAAAATAAGTTCAGTTCAGCAAAAATAAGTTCAGTTCAGCAAAAATAGGTTCAGATTAGCAAAAATAAGTTCAGTTCAGTAAAATTAGGTTCAGATTAGCAAAAATAAGTCCAGTTCAGCAAAAATAAGTTCTAATCAACAAAAATAAGTTCAGATAAGCAAAAATAAGACGAGGAGAACAGGGTCTTACTTTGTACACAACTATACATATACTTAAGAAAGTCACTTTCCTTTATAGCTACTGATGTCTGATGAACACATTCGTTTGTCCCCCCCTCTTTAAAATAAGGACATTTGAAACAAATTTGTAATTGTTGGTAGATGGATATTCACATGGATTTAGGTAATTATATCCACGTGGATGGTGGAGCAGATGTAGTTTTCTATTTATACCCACCCAAGAAAAAAGCCATTGAGATTAATAGAAGGAACATAATGTAACACATTATTCAAGAACAACAACATGCAATTTGACACAAAAAACTGCATATATAAAATCATGACATTTACAAGGTAAGCATGTCCACAACACGCCATCTAGACATCAATAAAACAACCTGCTCCAACATAAAGGAGAAAGAATGCTCAAATTTTAAAAAAAAAACAAGTGAAGATGGGTAAACTAATAAATCATCAGAAAGATCATTAGGCTATGATACATCAAACACCAAGTAACCAACTAAACTGCACAACTATCATCGGGATGACCATGACACAGCCTCAATCTCATCCCTCGCAGACTTGTACAATTCAAGCCTCTTAGCACATTGTTGTCTCCTCTCCATCAATGCAGGGTCTTCATCAAGCATCTGCCCAAGCTGCTTGGCCTAAAAACAAATATGGGTCACAAATTTCAGTTTTATCCACCCAATCATAAAGTTTACAAAGCTGGACAAATGCTGAATAATCAGCACAAAACTATAAGCAGGCAGTATTTTTCATCTAGGGTAGCAAAAGCCATGCACGAGAACACAACACTTAACCAAGTAAGTTTGCAACCCAAATTCACAAAATGTAATAATGTATGCATAGCGTATTAACAGAAAACTAAAACACAAGACTACCTCTCTCTTGCCAATTTGTGTGTAAAAGAGATTGAGCAATGACTGTTTAGCTTCCTTGACTTGACAATGAACTGTTGCCTTGGGAATGGTGTTCTTAAGGGTGTCTGATATCATATGTATATATGACGATACATTTGATGCTATCCTTCTGAAATGCCCCTCATTGTATCGATCCACATTTGGGGCTGCTGGATTTGGACCTTTTTCTACTTCCTGAGGAAGTTTCCGGAAGAAATCCACAGTTAGGTATGCAGACTCCATGTCCACTAACCTGATAATAGTTTTCCTGCTTTCGTCACGAAACCTCTCCAATGATGCATAACAAGCTGCAGCTAGTTCAGCTTGCAAGGATGGAAAGCGCTTTAGTTCCTGCTCATTGAAAGAAAGGGAGTTCACTAATCCATTAAAGGAACTGGTAAATTTTAGAAGCCAGACCAAGGTATGTCTAAATCTCACCTGAGTCTCTGAAATTGATTTCCTCACAAGCTCCTTTAATACAAAGTGAACCTGATACAAGAGAATGATTAAGGAAATTTTAGACTAAAAAAAAATAAAAAAATAAAATTATAACATTGTTCCATAATCCCACAACAAATGCAAGCATTCAATATGCAGGGAAATGATAGAGATTTTGAGCCAGATTAGATGCTTATACTCCCTTAATAAAGTTTCTCCATGAAATTCAGGTATAAAATATCCAAGTTCAGATCCTTCAGCCTCTCAAACCGTGACAATCAGCTTGAGGCACTTAATTGATAGGAGTAAAGATAATACTACCTCCATTTCAGAAAGTTGGTTAGTTTTAATACAAATGCACTCTTAGTCTTCAAACCTAAATTCCCATGTGTACAAAAAGATATATGAACATGCAAAGCACATGGCACTTACAGCATCAACAGACGCTTCAGCAGGGCCTCTGAAATAGTTTAATGCACCTTCAATCAGTCGACGGTAACCTTGTTCAGGGGCTATGAGATGTGGCTGGTAACCATCAGCCTCAGATACCACCTTCTTAACATTCTGTAGAGAAAGATATCGATCAAATGGAAGTTTCTTCAATGCAGCAGGGAGCTGGTTGTCAAAAACACCATAAATTCGATCACCCCCAGGACGCCTGAAATAACATACTTTAGGTTTTCAGGCTCCCCATTTGAATGATATCAAAGAAAAACCAGCTTGTAAGTGTGCACACGGCAAGATAAATAACTTCATAAAATTCAGAACTATAAAGCCAAATTTCAGCATATGAACCCTTTTTATTGTGTGTGTGTGTTTGGGGGGAGGTTGATAACTGGGGAAGGAGACAGACCTATTACAATTAAGCTAAATCAAGGCCACATCATTAAGCATGCAAGGGATCTTGTTTCCAGAGCAATCTAATGATTGTACAGCATAAAGAAAGAATAACTATGCCTTTATGATATGCTGATAAATAAAAACCACAAATTAACAATGACTTCAATGTTCTTTTAACCAATAAAGGATACACATTAAGCAAAATCCGACGCTAAGAACTATTCCACACTTAAACAAAATCACAAATTATATTTCTAAAAGCAGTCAAGGTAGACAATTACAGGTGAGGGCAGAAATTTTACCCTCCATCCAGATGCTCCTTGAAAATTTTATCAAACGCACGACAAAGTTCCAATATTGTGTACAACTGGGCCTGAAAATATAACATTTTAGTATTTGCATAGGTAATGCCATGTTAGCAATAACAAATATCAGTACTAGAGAAGTAACTCACCCCTGCATCAACCCCAACAGGTCTACCAATCCTTTCCAGTTCTGCTTCTAATTCATCAATGTTCTTGTTTATCAATGAAATTATACTTGGAATACGGGCTCTGATAACTGACTCCAAATGCTAAAACAAGCAACAAATTACTTTTGGGAAATAAAAAACATATATAAAAAAAAATTTCATCATTTACTTGTGAAGAAAATAATAGCCCAAAAAGATATACCTTTGAAAGGAGTTTTGCAAGATACTCTGATCCCATTCTACTAGCCAGGTGCGAGTAGTCAGGACTGGTTGCAAAGTACTCGCGCTCCTTGTGCCTTGCAGCCATCATGTCAACACTTCTATTGATGTCTTGCTGTGAACGATTCACTATTCCCACCCAAGGTTGTTGCAGTCGATAAGATCTTCCTTCAAGAACCTTTGTACAAAGAAGGAAAGAGTTGGGGAAAAAAATCAGCATAAATCATACAATACGTCAAAAATTCATTATATCATAGTTTCAGCAAGCAAATTAAAGATTTACCACAGCATAAAGCAGAAGTGCATGACCAAAATAAAACAGTCAAATCACTTTTGTGTTAGTACATTTATGTCTTTGATTGTAACTTGTAAAAATGATTTATCACTTGGACTAACATATTTCAAGCTTTTCCATGATTTCGCATCAATTATTAGGGATCATAATGTCACATATTCACATCTTAATAAGGGACGGATGACAAAGCCAGACCATTACTTTGGCTTAGTTCTATGACACAATAAGAAGCTAAAACAATAGTCCATGGGAGGAATAGATAGCTAACCAATAACATATCAGTAATATCACTATTAAAATTCACAAACAACAAACTTCGTCCAAGGTATTAGCAACTATGGAAAAGGAAGATGGGGTAAGCATCAACATACATCCAAGGCATTTGTCCCTTTGTCCATCAGATCCAACTTCGTTAGAACACCAAAGGTTCGGTCACCTGGAAATTTTACATTAAAATCTCATTAGCAAGGCAAATATGACGATGAGATGTGGTTTGGTTCAAAGATAAACACAAGAAGAGTAACCAAGTTACCACTGGGGTCCACTTCTCTAGCAAGTTTAATGGCATCGGAGGTTGCAATATCTTGATTGGCTGGTGATATTGCCAATATAATGCAGTTGGGCTAGCAAAGCAAAAGGCTTTAATATTAGAATATAATTTCACAACTTAAACCAATGACAAAAAAAATAAAAAACTTCCATCAACAGTAAAACATATTAGACGACGAGAAAAGCGCAATTATAGTATAGTTGTGGCAATGAGAGACATGATTTGCAAAACATAACAAAGATGAGGGAAAGACTTCCAACTGCCATTCAAACAAAATGAAAGAGAAAGAGGAAAGGTTTGATTAATTGTGAGCATTAAGATAAACGACATTAGTTTCAGCTTTCTATATCTACTATCAAGTAGATAATCAGGTACTAAAGTCACAAATTTGGAGCAAGTGATGTATAAACCTCTTACTTGCATGGTATAAATAATTACGCATGTTTCAAAATAAAGATAGTAATTATGAGGGTAGCAACTGCATCATCATATATTTAGGACTTGAGGAGCAGACAAGACTAATGACGGATAGTTAAAAAACAAAGATCAGTTATTACCTTCTCAACATATGTTCGGACCATGTCTTCTATGTCTTTGACAACACTATCAGGCTGCCCCTCTAAAGTCAACATTTAATGTTAAGTAAGTTAAATAAAATATAAGGAACTCTAAAGTCAACACTATCAGAAAAAAATTACAGAACTCTACTGCTATGCACTCTACTAGGACAATATGGAACTCACCAACAGCAATCTTTGTCAAACCCGGCAAATCAACGAGAGTCAAGTTGACAACTGAACAAGCAGTAAAACGATCATTAAAATTCAATAAAGTATACACAATAACACTTGCAAAGCACAACATAAAGATAGAGACACTATTGTCGATGGTCAAAGATTATTTACCATTTGGTGAATAAATGCTGAGGTGAATAGGAACAGGTGATATCATCTTCGACTTTCCAGTCACTCGATCAGTTTCATCTTGAATCTCCTTACGAACAAGGGCTAGCAAAAGGACAACAATAAAAAAATTCATTCAGCCATTCAGCAAACAACCAAAGCTGAACCAAATAATCAAAGATGCAAACCATATTTTCGAGTAATAACGGACTTATATTGGCAAGCTACCAATGCTGTGAGCATGGTAATTTCGTCAGAGTCCAATTCACTTAGGTAGAAGAACAACTATTTTGAATCAAAGTTTAAAATATCAATCAACTATCCACTATATACTACATTTATACACACAACCTATATACTACATCAATGTTATTGAGTATTTGTAAATTCGCACAATTCCATGCAAAAAATCAACAACTTTATTAGAAGATTCAAAAAAATGACTAGGTCAAAAATAACAAGACAACTGTTTCATTCATCAACTCAAAACCTCAAACAACTGAAACATTTACAGTTATCAATAATAGCCGAAATTAAAATAGTTCAATTATCGAAACATGAAGAGAAATTTACGGTGAAATAAAACATGCTCATACTCCAATTCAATAAATAAAACATAGTGATCAGTTAAAAAATGAAAATTACAGACCAAAATCACTGAAACGACGCTTTGGCATGTGCAGAAACTCGGCATACTCTTGTGTTCCTTCCTCTGTTTTGTGCAATTGTAAAACCAACGGTCTCCTCGTCACAATTCCTACACACAAAAACAAAAAAAAAAAAAATCAAAAATGAAAAATGAATTAATTCATCGGAGCAAAAAACGAAAATTTGGCAGAAAAGAGGAACTAGAAAGCAAACCAGATCCTCTAGGGAGAAAATCACGACCAACGATACTCTCAAGAACTGAAGATTTTCCAGAACTCTAAAAATTCCTCAAAAAAAAAAACGAATTTCGAGAATCAGTTTCAATTTTAAACTAAAATTCAAAAAAAAAAGTTGAAATTGAAGTTAAGAGGAGAGAAAAAACGGAAGTACCTGACCACCGACGACGGCGACAGTAGGAAGAGCTTCCCAAAGAGAGGAGAAGGCGGAGTCACCGCCGCCATGGTCGCCGAGAACAGTACAAGCTCTTTGAATTTTGTTGATTAATCCAATTAAACTCTCCATTGTTGCCATAATTTCGAAGAAATTGAAACCCTAGAAAAAAAAAAAAGTAGTGAAGTGTTGAAGAAGGTAAAAAGCAGAGGAATTTGTTGAAGTATGCAGGAGAATGAGGAGAGAGAAAATTCGACGCAGAGAAAGGAAGAGAGAGAATGTAGAATATTTTGTAATAAAAATTGGATTAATGAGGGAAGTGATGATGTAATTAAAAAATATTGGAATTTGAGATAATATAGGGGGATGGAAATAAAGAGCCGATTTTGGGACATTTTTTAATCAGGATTAATTAAAATGAGTTTTTTTTTTTTTTTTTTGGGTTGCCGATTGTTGTTAATTGCAAATTACTCCATTAATCCAAATCACTGTCAACTAAAAAGTGAAACAGTTACAGTACTTAATGTTATATTTTGAAGTTTCAAATTTTGAAAGAGGAAAGTTTCAAAGGTCCACCTTTTACCTTTTTGATTTTGGGTGCCGTTGGGGAGAAGAATATGCGCGTTTTGTAACCTGTGAGGTGTGACCCGAGGATGAGCGGTGGGCCAGTGACTAGGTTGATGGGTCCAAATACAAATACATAAGCGAGCTCTCAGCTCTACGGATAACGGATAAACATAATTTAGTATCGAGTATATATTTCAATTTATATCATATTGAGATAAACATCAAACCATTCATTTGTGTAATTATGCTTGATTTAAATTACTCTGTATGATTTACTCTTTTAACAACTTAAACTTAGCTCTTACGCAGTTTTTTTTAGCATTTTGCCATTTTCCTAAAATTATGAATAAGAGATCCATCATATTGAATGATATCGTTGCAATAGTAGTCAAAGAAGTTCTAGAATATCATACAAGAGTATTATGTCACTCAGTCACTCTAAAAGTCTATATGAGCAAAGAGTTTTGGACTTTTCCAAGCTTAAACAAGCAATCATCCTCTTTTGAGGTTATTGACTTTAACTAAAAGTCTAAAACCACACATTCAAAAGCTAGCGCTAATGAGAACATTTAATCTATCAGAGTTACAAGAACTACACTTTCAATTACATTATAGATACATCATACATGCAAGTATCCACCGTACAAAGTCATAGTCGTCCTCATGTTAGCTTGTCGAATAGCCAACATATAACATGCAATGCAGCATTATCAATTTCATCCTCTAGTTCACAGCCAGAGGCCCTAAAAAGGACCTTAAGCAAATAATTATACTCCATATTTATGATTATAATTAAGTATATACGGCAAGACACCAAGAATGTGAGAAACGAATAAAAAGCAAAACTGATCGTCAGCTCATTGCCCGTTGTAAGCGATATATCAGATCATATGTATGTTAAAGAAGAGAGCAACTGTTTCAGCTGCTCAGGTCAGTTGTCTCCTTTCCAATTCAATGAGCAGTTTTTTGGCCTCAAATTTCAGTGCTACTTGTACACTACTGTAGGGTACTCAGGGGCCCACATGTTCTTCTCTACGAATTTTAGAAGTTCCTCCTGCAAAAACATCATTAATTTTCAGTTACTAAATGAACCCAGGAATTCAGTAAGCAAACAGAGGTTTTGTCAAAAGGACACTAGCACACCACAGTCACATGTGAGCTCAGCAACTCAACGTCAACTCATCAAGAGACCAGCTAAAACACATAATTCCCCAAGTAACACCATAATTTCATAGTCAAGTGTATAACAGCTCTTGGGCCAAAACAGGAAATGGCTAACCAGTACAGGGATAGATTAAACTCATTAAAGATTTAACGGCAAGGAGTAATCTAGTATCTCTACCTCATCTAGCTTCTTAAGTTCCCTAGCATNTGCAAATTACTCCATTAATCCAAATCACTGTCAACTAAAAAGTGAAACAGTTACAGTACTTAATGTTATATTTTGAAGTTTCAAATTTTGAAAGAGGAAAGTTTCAAAGGTCCACCTTTTACCTTTTTGATTTTGGGTGCCGTTGGGGAGAAGAATATGCGCGTTTTGTAACCTGTGAGGTGTGACCCGAGGATGAGCGGTGGGCCAGTGACTAGGTTGATGGGTCCAAATACAAATACATAAGCGAGCTCTCAGCTCTACGGATAACGGATAAACATAATTTAGTATCGAGTATATATTTCAATTTATATCATATTGAGATAAACATCAAACCATTCATTTGTGTAATTATGCTTGATTTAAATTACTCTGTATGATTTACTCTTTTAACAACTTAAACTTAGCTCTTACGCAGTTTTTTTTAGCATTTTGCCATTTTCCTAAAATTATGAATAAGAGATCCATCATATTGAATGATATCGTTGCAATAGTAGTCAAAGAAGTTCTAGAATATCATACAAGAGTATTATGTCACTCAGTCACTCTAAAAGTCTATATGAGCAAAGAGTTTTGGACTTTTCCAAGCTTAAACAAGCAATCATCCTCTTTTGAGGTTATTGACTTTAACTAAAAGTCTAAAACCACACATTCAAAAGCTAGCGCTAATGAGAACATTTAATCTATCAGAGTTACAAGAACTACACTTTCAATTACATTATAGATACATCATACATGCAAGTATCCACCGTACAAAGTCATAGTCGTCCTCATGTTAGCTTGTCGAATAGCCAACATATAACATGCAATGCAGCATTATCAATTTCATCCTCTAGTTCACAGCCAGAGGCCCTAAAAAGGACCTTAAGCAAATAATTATACTCCATATTTATGATTATAATTAAGTATATACGGCAAGACACCAAGAATGTGAGAAACGAATAAAAAGCAAAACTGATCGTCAGCTCATTGCCCGTTGTAAGCGATATATCAGATCATATGTATGTTAAAGAAGAGAGCAACTGTTTCAGCTGCTCAGGTCAGTTGTCTCCTTTCCAATTCAATGAGCAGTTTTTTGGCCTCAAATTTCAGTGCTACTTGTACACTACTGTAGGGTACTCAGGGGCCCACATGTTCTTCTCTACGAATTTTAGAAGTTCCTCCTGCAAAAACATCATTAATTTTCAGTTACTAAATGAACCCAGGAATTCAGTAAGCAAACAGAGGTTTTGTCAAAAGGACACTAGCACACCACAGTCACATGTGAGCTCAGCAACTCAACGTCAACTCATCAAGAGACCAGCTAAAACACATAATTCCCCAAGTAACACCATAATTTCATAGTCAAGTGTATAACAGCTCTTGGGCCAAAACAGGAAATGGCTAACCAGTACAGGGATAGATTAAACTCATTAAAGATTTAACGGCAAGGAGTAATCTAGTATCTCTACCTCATCTAGCTTCTTAAGTTCCCTAGCATCCATTCCACGGTAGCCTTCTGCAAGGTCCTCTTCTAAAGCTTCCTTCACTACAGCTGCAGCTACCTTTTTGGTGATATCACGTATTCTGCAACAGTTAAAGTGTGAATAGACATGCCAGCAAATAGATTTCTCAAAGGCTAAGAATTCCAAAATTAACCTTGATGTTGAAGGATAGATGACACCTTCGAGCACATCCTCTTCTGTCATATACGCAGCTAAGCTGCAGATCAAGAAACAATATCAGCAAACTTTTACACCAAAGCTATATACTCTATACTCTACTGCTTGTTATCAATCAATTAGAATCCCTTGATTGAATTAAAATACCAGTGTATCACAGTTGTTTAATACATCACTAGTTTTAGTTTAATACATCACAAGCATACATCAAGTAGTATCAGTGTATCACAGTTGTTTTGTTTTTTATTGGCAATAGTATTTCCTGGTCAATTTAGTACAGAGACTCCGTTCATTTTTACATCTCTAACATACAAGTATTATTGTTTATTAGTAAAATAATTTGTTCAATTAACATGCCTGGCATATGACGAGTAGTATTTTCTTGTTATGTTCAGTAAAGAGGACCACATTCAAGACAATGTGGAAGAGTTCAAAAGTTTGAAAGGCTATTTATTTAGGGATGCCTTTGCGAATTATTTAAGGATGGGAAGAGAAATCGATTTCAGTTACATTCAAGAATTAACAAAAATCCTTAAGAGGAGATTAAAATTATTATAAAATAATATTAATAAAGTCAAAAATTACTCTGCAACTAGATCGCTGAGACAGACCATATCAGGATATCTTCCACGTAATTAAGGATAAGTTAAGAAAAAACACTTCAACAAAACCACAGAACCACACATGATTTCTAGAAGCAAACATTGAAAAACATACTCTCTAATCTCGAGTAACATATATGTTATGAACAGGCATTTGATAAATATGATCAAAAGCATGGGTTATGATTTGGATAGGTTATAAAACAAATATAAACCAAAGAACTGATAAAGGCGCAAGCTCTAAAGGAGCTTTGGAACAACAACCAAATTCACATGTCATTATGTCAGCCTTTCCCCTACTTCTATTCACAAGCTTACAGAAGAATTATTAATTCTTACCGCTCTGCAGCAGCCTGTAACATGCCATCTGAGATAATTGCACAGCCCGAGATAAGGGCGCCTAGTCCAATCCTGAATAACAGGCATAAAGAAACTGTCAAAAAAGAACTGGAGAAGAGAAAGTGGTACTTCACAAAATATGAGTGTAAACTAACCCTGGAAAAAGGTACATGTTATTTCCCTGGTTCACATGCCCTGTTCTGCCATTTCCTGCCATATTATAATTGGTCAGTCGTAGCTCCACTCAACTATTCTTCCAAAAATTTAGTTGAACTGCACTACTTTTTCTGTGCATGTGTGCGTTCGATGTTGTTGTTATCGTATGTGGTGGGTGGGTGGGTGGGTGATGGTGGTGGTGGTTTGGGGAGGGGGGGGGGTACG
>PYUH01000044.1:905255-940092 GCA_016808085.1 Suaeda aralocaspica | reverse complement strand
AGAAGCAAACATTGAAAAACATACTCTCTAATCTCGAGTAACATATATGTTATGAACAGGCATTTGATAAATATGATCAAAAGCATGGGTTATGATTTGGATAGGTTATAAAACAAATATAAACCAAAGAACTGATAAAGGCGCAAGCTCTAAAGGAGCTTTGGAACAACAACCAAATTCACATGTCATTATGTCAGCCTTTCCCCTACTTCTATTCACAAGCTTACAGAAGAATTATTAATTCTTACCGCTCTGCAGCAGCCTGTAACATGCCATCTGAGATAATTGCACAGCCCGAGATAAGGGCGCCTAGTCCAATCCTGAATAACAGGCATAAAGAAACTGTCAAAAAAGAACTGGAGAAGAGAAAGTGGTACTTCACAAAATATGAGTGTAAACTAACCCTGGAAAAAGGTACATGTTATTTCCCTGGTTCACATGCCCTGTTCTGCCATTTCCTGCCATATTATAATTGGTCAGTCGTAGCTCCACTCAACTATTCTTCCAAAAATTTAGTTGAACTGCACTACTTTTTCTGTGCATGTGTGCGTTCGATGTTGTTGTTATCGTATGTGGTGGGTGGGTGGGTGGGTGATGGTGGTGGTGGTTTGGGGAGGGGGGGGGGTACGTGTACTTCATGGAATGAGAGAAAGAAAATTAAGAAAATTTTGTTCGCAGCTTCACAACACAGATTTGTAAGAAGTTTCAGTAGCTCTAGAAAGTCTATACAGGCATACAGCCCTTAGTTCTTTATTATGTTCGTATTTGGTTATCTATAGTGTACCACAGGATGTCCCCCAGGTCTTACCTTCCTTTTTTCTTCCACCATATACTTAAATCACTGTGCATCTATGAGTAATTTTAAGACCATGTTCCACAAAAGATTTAAGGTTATGCAGCAATTTTTTAGAAGGGTAGGAGATACAATTGAAATAAAAAGAACATGAAACCTTCTCTATGCAAAAATGAGTTCAAGCTTGCATTTCTATTATGAAACAGTTTATTTGACATTTTGAAATTAGTATCATTATGCATCCTCTCCTTTGGTATGACTGTACATGGTCTGTGTTAGATGGACTGGCATCGCATTATCAAACATCCGTAGGTGCATTGAAATTTTGAAATAATTTTGAGAAGCATAACAGCATAAGAATAAGAAAGCACAATGGATGAGATTTTCAAATAGCTTTCCCTTGGCTGTTTGCTGTAGTGGATAGAAGGACCAAGCCGAATCTCAAGGGTAGAACTCCTAGTTGGGTTCTGTAGGATGGGATGCTTCTTGCTCTATTGGGATGTCATCTAAAGGGACTCTTTCCTGATGTAACAATATTCAGTGTCAATGGTAAGTGCTGTTTTTGCATTACTTTTTTCTAAGAAGATATCTAGTCCATTATCTTACAATATTTTTAGAAAAATACACTACTTTGAAGCAATTGTCATCTGGTCACCTCCAATTAAACATTACTGCATTCAAAGATGGTGATGGAATGAATCTGACACTCTTACAAATTTAAATGTATTTCATCTGCAAAGAGAAGAAGAAATAATTGAAGGAAGAAGAAGAAGAAGGTGAGAATAAGAAAGTAGATTGGCTTATTACAGATCTCTAAGCATTTGAGTGGCTGAGGTCACTCCAAAAGGTTAAAATGAGGTCCTATATTCTGAAATCTACATTATTTCTCTTTCTAATCAATCAAATGTTCTGGATCCTGTCTTTCCCTACTTTTTGACCAGAAATCAGACTAAATATAGAAAGTACATGGTAACTATTTGACTAAGTAGAGTATAGGTCCTGCCTAATTTCTTGCACCTACCTCCATTTATTACAAAACAAAAGTTTCTTTAGGCAACTCAATTTAACAGAATTTCAAGAAGTTCCTATGTTCGATCTGAAATAAGTCGGTAAGATGGAAAGCTTGGGCCAAGCTATCACATATTATCATCAGATACATGTTCCCTAACATGTAAAAAGGTCTATATCCCATCTAAAAAAATCATAAAATAAAAAATAAATATATATATATATATATATAATAAAATAAAAACTGAATTTCGTCATCCACTCTGGTGTCGTGTGAAGTGAAGTCAATTACTCCAAGTGAAAAGAAATTAACACAAACAAGCTATACCACTATGGCACTGCAAACCTTATTGCTTTTATTACCATTTTACATCTGATTTGTTCTGCATAGCAGTTATCATTACCCTAGCATCAATGCTTGCCCACAGCGTCCACACAGCACATAACCAAATACAATAATACATAACTCAAAAATAAGCTGCAACAAATCCATGCAAGAGTGTACAGCTGAATAAAATTTTTAAAAAAAGCTACCAGGGATCTTACACATTTTCTTAAAAAGCTAATCAGGGAAATCCTACCAAAAAATCTCTGATAATTACAAGTGACGATGGAATGGGACATGACAAGATAAAACACACTACAAACAGAGAAGGAAAACACCAATGTGCAAGTATCCAGAGTCAGGTATAGATACTATACCATTAAGTAAATTAATAGCTAATAAACTTTAAACGTAGGCATACCAAGATCCACATCTTTGAAGGGGCTTCCACTTGCATATATAACATGGTCACCTACTATAGAGAATGCGTCTTCAGGGGTGCATTCAGCTGTACATTTAAAAAAGAGAGGAAAGAAATAAGAGAAGCAAAACTGACCATCATTTGTAACAATTATGCATGTGTAAAAAGTAAAGAATTCATTTGAGAGAGAAAAACGGAATAGAAGAGTGAGACATTGCAAGATCCACATGTAAGCCTTAGTTAGAGAGAAAAGCGAGGGGATACCATTTTTTGTAGGATTTGACATTGCAAAGATTGCAGGCCTTGTCGAAGTTGATCCTTTGAGAGCTTCCAAGACCTAAACAAAAATAAGATATTCTGAGCGTAAACTCCCAATCAGAACGTCCCCGGCCAACTTTCACAGGTAAACATGATACAACCTCTTCTTAGACGAGAAAGGGCATTAGTGCTTCAGAGTACTCAGTAATCACATAACTAATGATACACAATGACGATTAAGCTAATAAGTAGAAATTAAAAGGGCTCTTGAAGCAAGACTCCAGTGATCCAGACCCAAGAATTCAATCCTTGTGTATGTATCTTTCATAAACACGGGAAATTTGCAAAGTTCTGCATACACTAATGTGCAATGCATCTATTGCCTAACACTTTAAATAGTTTTTTCTAAAGTAGCATAGGGGCTTCATGGAATTCTAGAAAAGTAATATTGACTAGATTTTAAACTCGCTAGATCTGAAATTCCTTTGTAAGAGATCTTGTATTGGTTGCCAAAACAAAACAAAAAGAGGCTCAAAGAAGATCATTAAGTTTTCACTTTCTTAGTCTCTTCGACATAAATTAAGTTTCACTTCTCTTAAATTTACTCTTTGACCTACATTCAGTTTCTATTTGTTTTACCATCTACCGCAAATTCAAAAATTCATTAATTTATTCTATCACTCATGAACTTTTGTAGAGGGTCATTTTTGTTATGGCCGTGCAGACATGTTGTAGAACAATTACTGAACTAATACTATGAACATAAATTCAAAGAAAGGAGACAGCGATACAACACGAAATATATTCAGCCAAATAATATTTTTAAAGGTGTTAACATTGCTAACAAGATGGACCATTGAGAATACAATTATCTTTAGCAGGAAGCAGATAGATTTGCCTAGATCACTTGATTAGTGCATACCTCCCTTGAGAACAAACCTCCAACTGCAGACAATCCAAGAAGTACGTCAGGTTTTACTTGTCGCACCTGTTTCACATATTTAGCAAAGATGTAAAACGCAATAATAATAAGATTTGATTCTTAAAAAATCACAAGACAAACCTCAGTTGCCTTGCACTGAAATTTGAAAAGTGTGTTTGATGCAATCGGACTGAAATTTTTTTAAGCTGGACACAAGCTGAAATACTTTTCAAAGTGTCTTTGATGCAACAACACTGAGTTCAAACTGTAAGGAGAAAGACTTCTAAAGTAATCATCTGCTTTCATGTGAGAGAGAATTCTAACACCACTTCATGACGACATGACTTACAGTGCCCAATATATTTGATTACCATGCACTCGGATCCTATCCCAAATTACAACGATCGTGTTCGGGAAGGGTATAACCAGGGGTATAAATGGACCTAGAAAAATCCAATTCACTATTGTAGGACTTATTAGACTCTGAAATTAACTTGTCGGATTAAACGAACTTGATAAGGTTAGGATCAGACTTGGACTCAATCTTCGTGTAAGAAATGAGCTTTCGTTTCACTTTTTGTGGACATTTTGCTAACTGTTCATGTTAGTCAGCCCTAAATCACTTTTTTTGGCAGAGTAATTAAGGTCTTGTTGGTTGAGATATCAGCCTAGCTAGACGATATATAGACTCATAATTAAATGATAAAGCTAAGCTATTTGACACTAGTGAAATAGATGAGCAACCAGACAAGCATTTCATCATGACTTGATAATTGAAATATTTGTAAGGTAATTGCAAAACTTTAACTTGAAAGCTGAAAAACACTGGGGCAAAAAGCTCACTAACCACGTCCGCCAGGCTAGCCCCTTCCTTCAACCCTTGGCGATTAATTGCATTTGCCTTCCAAGCAAAAGGCCGGACCTCGGGGTCTATATCTTTACGTTCCTCTGTAATCAGTCCCTGAGATGCAATAGAAAAGCTTAGCCACTATCAACCACACATCAATTGTTATTTACCAGAAGGCTAAAGCTCCTAATTTATCTCCAATCGACAGTCACAGTTTATGTGATGAACAAGTATATCGCAAAAGTTCTTTGTTAAATCTTTAAAGATCTCAGCCCATGAATTTGGGCAAAGAAATTTAGAAGCCGAAGCAACAGAAGTCGGAACAAGTAAAAACAAGATTAAAAATAAAGGATTTTACAATAGCGTTGCATGGTAGTGAAGAAGACATGCTCTAGCAGTCCATCCCAAGGACAGGCCATAACCTTGCATCATCTACTAGCGCCCAGAAAGGCAAAAGCTATTAAACAAAACCATGTGTAGATACATACCTTGGCATCAACTACCCAAAATTGGTTTTTTGCACTCTCAAAAGCAGCTGCATTATTCCCCAACATCCTTGCCATAGTTGCCCTGGCAGCATTAAGAACACCTACACCAGCACTGTCAGAATCAACAAAACAAAGGTCAGTTGCTGGAATAATTTCCATGTTGGAACAACGGCATTTCAAGTAACACAGTTATCTTAACTACAAATGGAAACAAAAGACCATGTGATACGATAAACAAGCTACTCCCTTCTTTACAAAAGAGTAAAACATTGCTCTATGGAATAATTATTAAGGACCAGAGAAAAGGAAAGAGATGGGGACCTGGGATGGGGACCTCTTCTTTAGGGATGAGAGCAAGTTTGTTTCATTTATGAGTACTATGTAACAGAAATGCAAAGGAAATCATATATACGAAGCCAATTTTTGTAATCCTTGGATCACTACGACATCACCACAACCCACGTAAATTCCTAATGACTTGAATCGTGACACTCAATCCAGCAAACTAATGTGATGTAATGTAACAAGCATACAAGTATTCAAAACCAGCAGAAAGTATATCTGTGCAAGCAACCGCAGCAAAATATGAAAGTCATCTATCATTATGCAACAACTTAACAAAAAAAATAAAAAGTACAAAATAGAAAAAAGCATGTGTAAATTTCTACAAGCTAAGTTACAAGGAATCTAGTTCAAGTCAGATTAAGATATGACAAGTTAACCTTCCAGCTCCAGCAACAACAATCTTTTGTTTGGGAAAGTCAATCATTTGTCTTCCTTGAGCCCTAACAGCTCCCAGAAGCCCAGCAACTGCAACACCTGCTGTTCCCTATTTACATAAGAAAGAGAATCACCAATGGAATGGCACTTCATATTAACTGTTTCCAATAATAACACAATCAAATATGTACTTTTGACAAAAAAAAAAAAAAGGTTATTTGTAGGCACTAGTGAGGAAATTGACAAATTCAAGTAAGGGTCATAAAATTATCAAAAAACCATAGGTCTAAGAATCTCCTACTCTCGGTAAGTAATTTACCATTTTGAATAGCCACAAACTAGGAATTAGAAAAGGTTATAGAAAATGGGTTCATCTTCATGAAAGGTACATTGTTTGCCTGAATTAGAGGCTATACAGTACACACTGAGATATATAGTGCAGGACTGTCCTTTACTTTTTTCTATCGTTCTTTCCCACAATCAGACCAAATAATGTCCTTGATAAGATCAATAGATAAAATACAGGCAAACAAGGATAATTAACAGGAGTAGGATACTCTATAGGTTAAGTCAATAAGTTAAAATATATTAGACATATGAAATAAGGGTGACAGATTGTTCTTTTCATGTTCTAAAACTCCACAGAACTGAGGATATTGACTAACAACAGCATACTGATACCTGCACATCATCATTGAACATTCTGTAATTATGTCTATAACGCTGCAGCAACTTGAAAGCCCACTTAGTCTGAAAATCTTCAAACTGCAAAAGCGAGGATACATGGTAATAAAAATTCCACGATAAAACAACGAGCTTTTTAATGCTTTGAAACACTTGAAATTTGAAAGAAATGATATAAAGAAGCTCACCTGAACAATAACATGAGGCCAACGCGTAAAAACAGCCTCCATGAATTCATCTATGACTGCAAGGTACTCCTCCCCATCAAGACGATGTTCTTGCAAACCCAAATCTTGCAGCAATAGAGTACAAGATCATTATAGTTCTCTCAGTCAGATATTTCACATGCAACTCAACAAGTACTACAACAACAGCCCAATTTTAGAAAACCGCGTCACTGGTAGGTTTAAGGAAAATAAGGGTACCCTAGCTAGAGGGAAATGCTTACTTAAACTACATGAAAAGAGAAGGAAAGGTTGTTAAATATCCATTGATTAATCGCTTTCGTAAGAAAAGCCTCCTAATAACTACAAATCTTTTTCTTAGAGTGGCACTACCAACAGATCCATTCATTCATCACAAAATTCTTTTGTTAAGCCCATTATCAATATATCCTTTGATTACTTCCCTCCTAAGCTGAGTAGTTATTTTATTCTTGATTCAAACCAGGTTGACTAATTGTTGAAAATTCTCCTTTATAAAAAGATTTAACCATCTTCATCTAGCTGAACAAAACAAATGGTAGCTTGGCCTGTAAATCTAGAATCAAAAATTTTCACTGCAAGAACAGGTTATTCTTTAAAATTCTGATTGTACAAGCATTGCTAAAGACACGCATCCCAGACTCAAAACAACGCATAAGACAGACAATAGACATGAAATAGAAGACGCATGAACTGCACGTTTACAAACATTACGCAGCATCTCATATGAATTGTGGGGTATTAATCTACCATGTCCATCCTTGACAAGATTAGTATCCTTACATAGAGGGTTCTTAAGAAGCTTCTCGTTATTTGTTCCAACATCAATCATCACCGGTAATACCTGCTCGCCAAAAGACAACAGCAATAAGAAGGTGAAGAGCCTAAGTCAATGATTTGAGAAAAAAAGTGTTGTATGCTGTAGAACCACATTGAGTAAGGCTCTCACATTGGAAAGGTTTAGGGGTCACACATATGCAGGCTTATCCCTGGGATAATTCAAATGTTGTTATCAATCGATCCCTAATCAAATGCACAGGCTACTACATAATGGATGAAATGTTAAGACTCGTGCACAGTCCATTGTAATAAAATAGTTGAAGAGCTATGAAACATTGTCGCGTTGAAATTGAAAATAGAGACTGAGAAAATACCCATATCAGTCTATCAAAAAAAAAGTATTCAGGAAAAGAATGAAAAAAAATTAGCTATCAATTGACAAAAGAATCACATATTGTTCTAACCACAACTTTGCAAGCTTGTGGCTGTATTGTACTCTATAGGTGAACCAAAGAATGCATGCAATATATGGCAGTGTTACTTTCTACATAATGCCTAAAGATAAAGAGAAACTACAATCATGAGACCAGAGAGAAATTAAAGACACCACATAATCAGCTTATCAATAAACAAAAAATATTCACTCAAACAGTTACTTAGCAGCTGGCATACAAATCAAAATTCCATATGATTGAAGATACACTCATGAAATACACAACAACAATAAAAACAAAGCCTTAATCCCAAAATGATATGGAGTTGGTTAGACATAAATCATAAAGATAATCACGTAAGTCATGAAAAATGCATTTCAAAATATAAATAATTAAGTGAACTCATTCAAGATTTTTAGTGATCCTCCTGATATGATTTTGTACTCTCCCAGACTCCTAGGTCAAATTTCTTTCTTACAGCTGAGAAAAATTTAAGTTTACAGTTCCTAGAATAGCTTAAATCCGCTGCTGTAATCTATGATACCCGGTCACATTGTAGTTTAATAACTTTTGGGTCTTCCATGGTCTTATCCAGAGAAAAGTGAAAAAAATAGGGAAAGACAAGATACATAGCCTTTACTTCACAAATAAATGTGTCATCAGTCCCTCCACGTAAGTACGTAACTAAACCAGACAATGTATTATTCGCAATCAGCAAGTAATTTTCAAGAAGGTTATACATAATGAACTGGACGGCAAAAAGAAAAGAGCAATTTATCAGAACTCAAGGAATTACTCTTTGCGGATTAATCCCAGCAGCAGCAACATATAAATCTAATTTCCCAATTGCAATACCAATGCCTTGAATTCCAAGATCTCCTAATCCCAAAATTCTGCTACCATCTGTCACAACTATCATATCAACCTGCAAAACCATAAGATTCTATAAGCATATAGCCTGCGAAAAAAGTTGTGGAATGAACAATTTTCAAAAGGTCACAGCTCGCAAGCTACATTGTGAAGATAGGCAAATTCTAAGCACATCAATATCATTGCCCTTGTTTTTTGCTTCATAATTCTGGTGCCAAAACCAGGAAAATTATTCTAATTCACAACATTACAAGCAAGTTTGCCAAACTATCATCATCTAATAAACGTGTATAGACAAACTCAAACAAATATGTAACAGCTTCCTTATTATAACCATGCTAAGCAACCCATCAACTAAGTTTGGTTATACAATCAATTGTAAGATTTACATATAAATGTAAAGGATTTGCATCTCAAAGGTAAAACAGAAAACCAGTTGAAAGAAAATCTGAGGCAGAAAGAGAAGAAAGGACTGAGAAAGTGCAGCAGTGTAAGAGTAGAATCAATAAATTACGTCGAAGCTCATTATAGGTCCATACAAGAGTAATCACTGCTAAGTTTCAGAAAAATCATCTGTTTGGTACCAAATGACTAAATGAGTCATTGAGTATAAAAGACAGTTAGTTCGTGCATTTGAGTCAATAGGAAGTACCTGTTCAGCAGGCCAGTTGTATACCATTGACATCATTTCTCCACGATCAGCAGAGCTAAAATACATTCCTCGTGGCCTTCTATATAACCCACTGTAGTTCTGGCAAACAAGACCAACTGTAGGAGTGTATACAATTGGAGCATATTCTGCAATATTTGCAATTAAAACCTGGGAAAAAATGAGCAATGAATAGGCAGTGAAAACTCCCATAATCAACAAATATCAGTTACCAACTAGATACAACAGTAACTGAAGTGAATTTGCTTGCCATGTTTCAGGAAGAAAGTTGGATACTTTTCAAGTCAAGCTTGCATGTGTTCAGCTATGCAGGCACAGACAAAGACAACTTAATTTATATTAAATTCTTCAACAATGATACAAATTTCCTACTATAGGGATCACTGGATTAGCTCCTGTGAAGCAGCTTCTCAACATTTCAACTGAAGCATTCAAATTTTCAATGGGGAGCCACAAAAGGATTCCCGTAGATTTAATCACCATGACATTCCAAAATTGAGACAATAACATTTATGTGATAGAGGAATTAAGGTAAATTATTCCGGCTCTCAATTGAGTGTAGACTGAAAACGACTACTCTTTCATATTACTAGCATCATGAACAAAGTCAAATCTCACAGGTATCTTTTCAAAAACAAATTGTTCCGTTTCACGGATTTCCAGCTCTTGTGACAATTAAATTGATTAAGATCAATAAGCAGCCAATTGCAAATGATTAGTAAAAAGCTGAGTTTATGATAAACTACACCATGACTAAGAAGGATACTCACCTGGTAGTACATTGTCTCATTCCTGTCATGCAGTCGGTTAAGAATTCTCCATTTAGCTAGGGCATTGGGATCGGATGGTCCATCCTTGGTTGAAGTTTCAAGCCTCCTTAGATCAGTCACTATTTGAATAATAATAATTAACATGTCAGCCACAAAAGGCAGACATTACAAGAAGTATTCAGAAATTGCATGCAAGGCAATTTGGAAAAAATTATAGACTACAGCCTACAGGATATTGTCAATATGTCGGTATCCTAAAAAATTCATGAACGCAAATAATATAAATGATTTCCAAATTGGGTGATATACAAATATAAGAAAAATACATTAATGCTCTATAATTGAATAGGCACCAATTAAAGAATTCTGGTTCCACCACTGTAATATGGACTATACTCTGTGAGGCACAAGTGCACAACCCAGTCTGTTTAAAAGGGGTTATAAACATGATCTAAAATTTCATAACATCAAGATATTTCCCTGAAAAAGCACAAAGATTATCCAATGCAAAACTCACTCTGCCTTACCCTATCTTAGGTAGGTGGGCCTGACTCGTACTCTTTTTAATTAACCTAATTTGTTAGGGAAATGATAAATTTTAATAATGAGTCAATGACTTGATGCAATTCTGATGATCACACATTCAAACTGGAAAACGGCAAATACAACGGAGCATAGAGCGATAGAGAAATATTATTTGCTACACAGTCAGCTACAAAAAAGGGGCACAAACATGGAAATGGGAAACTAACAGAGAGATGGAAAACTAACTAAATCGTTCAATTTGCTGCTCCGAGGTCATGACATTTGGTGGAAGAAGTCCACGAAGATCAAGCCTGTCACGTTCGGTCATGGAAAATGCGGTGCCCTACTATTCAGACAAACATACATGACAAAATCAATTCGAGGCAAACCCAAAAAATCACAGCAAAAATGTCCAACATATCAAAGAAAAAGAAATTTCACAATAGGAGATGATATGTATAAGCATGTGATAAGTTCAGTAGTTGAATTGCTACTAGTCTGGAGAGCAAATTTAGATAATCATTTATCTACACCGCGATGCAACTCAACATCTCATATTTAGCTCTTTAATGTCTCATAGCCTCACTGGTCAGTGGTCATGCACTACAAACTACGATATGCAATGTAGTTACTCCATAGTCCCTCTGTAGGCTCTATCTCAGGAATACATGCAGCGTAACTTCTCTTTCTCCCTCCTAATATAACTCTTTTTATAAACAAATAAATAACACACGGACTATTAAGTATAATACTTTCAAGTTCCAATTTCACCCTTTTTATCACCAAGTGGGTTCGGAGCACTAAATATACAGACACAATACGCATTTACCTTCTCTTTTCTAGGTATAAGGATTCCAGAATCAATGGCTCTATGCAATACAACTATACAAGTATACAACCTTGTATGCCCTATGAAATGGAACCAGCTAGCAAAAGTGATCACTACAATCCTTTCACCTTCTACTACACCGTCGGACAACATAACAAAGTGACATAATGTCATAACGCAACTAAACGCCACAAGTTACATAAATCATTGAAATTCTTATAAACAATCACAATTAAACAAAAATCAATGCATCTCCAAAACCTAAATAAATCATCTATACAACAGAAATCTAACTAAAAACTCAATACCTCAACACAACATTTCAAATTACGAATTCCACATTTCCACAAATCTTCTCCTAATTCAACTAAACAAAAGTTCAAACAACAATTACTAAGTCAAAAATCCTCTACTCCAAACAGCCAAATATTCACATTCAAAAAAAAAAACTTGAACAAAATTCGACCATACAAATCAATTGATTACAATAATAATGCATAATTCAATCAAATTAATCAAAGCAAATATAAACAATAAGCAAATTAGAAATTAGAATCAAAGATATTAATAATAGAAAGAAAAAGGAGACCTTATTGAACAAAGGATCATGAAGAATATCAATACTACGCTTCTTAACAATGGCAGGACGATGACCTTCAGAAGTAGTAAACGATCTATGATTCGAAACTACTGCAATTTCATACTTCAATCGTTTGATCAAAGACGATGATAATCTACTTCGATTGTAAATCGCCGACATATTTTGAATTTCTTAAGTTTTGCAGAAATTTGTTCTTCGTAATTTTCTGTGTCCAAATTGAAAATGGAGGATGAATTAGGGGTTTTGGTGAATTGATGATTGGTATGAATACGAACCTTTACAACTTGTTCGGGGAAAAAGAAGAAGATCAGTGTGATCAGTGGATGATCACTTTAATCAGACAAATAAGGTTCGCCCTTTATTTGAAAGTGGGCCCCACTGCCGCGCATGTAGTGGGGGGCTGAACAAGTGAGGATTCGTTGAACCAGTGGCGGGGAATTCGGATTGGGCTTCAAGGCCCAATGATATAAATTATGGAGTAACGTCTTATTGGGTTGCCGGGGTTACTAGCCTCTATTCGGGTTATTACATAGTTATGTAACTAAAAAACAAAATACGTAGTTAAATCTAATTTTTGGCTTTTAATCGGTGGTTTTTGAAAATTTTGGCTATTTTTTATTTCAGTTTTATATGTTATAATCATTTTGTTTCAAATCAATTCAATCTAAGAACATTTTTTATACAATAGTTGGCTAACTACTAGCGAATTGTCTACGTCTACTACGCAGTATTAAACATCGAAATCTAACTAACCATTAAAGATTAAAAGATACAAGTATAGTCAAATTGTGGAGCTGCTAAGTATGGGTCATCAAATCAGTGGGCTAATGTAAGAGAACTGTCTAAAACAAAAACAACTTGGACTTTTGAACAACCATAAAACCAAGAAGAATTGTGTCTTCAACTTTTAGGGGAAATACTTTTTCCAAATACTAGGCTCAAAGTCAAACAAAAGCTTATATAATTTTTAAAATATTGATATATACTTCGTATTATTTTCATTGACAACAATAAAATATGTTTCGTAAAACATTGCAATTGAAGTTTTGATAAAGAGGACAATTTTTTCAAGATCAACAAATATTGGAAAAAAAAAAGATTATATAAAATTGATGTTTTCAGGTTCAACCAAACAAGTAGGATTATGACTATAGATGGTGGACATGTGATTTCTTCACAAATTTGCTAACCCCCGATTTTGTACTTATTTTTCACTATCGTTATTTACTTTGAGATATTGTTATTCCATCATATTGCATTTAATATGGAAACAAACACTCACTATCACACCAATTAATTGACTTTGACCACCCCAAGCCTACAAAATTTATAACATACAATTTTGTTATCAATTTGTAGTCTAAGTAGGATAATTGATTAGTAGATTTGTTTGAACCCCTCACTATTAGGCTAATCCAAAAGTTGATACTTGTATTATTTGTTGGTAAATTTGGATAAACCATGCAATTTTATACATAATACAAATTTTTAAAACGTGTGTTATATCTCATTGGTTTTTGTTTTATTATGGAAACAAAACCTTAATATCACACTAATTCTTTGACTTTGACTGATCCCAAAAGAAAAGCAGTAAAACAAAAGATTTGATTACTTGATTTCTTTCTCTAAGCATGATATTTGTGTAAAATAAGTTAAGTAAAATAAGTTGGATTTTGTTTGAACTAACACATATAGATAATCTATAAGGCAGGTGCATGTATATATTGCAACCGGTTGTAGAAAAAAAAAACATTATTCATTTAATCTAAGGTAATTAGCTCATTTCAAATTAAATGAACAAACTTTTCACTATTTAGTTGTAACAGAAAATACAACCAATTGCATTATAAAAATTGTTAAATGCCAATTAAAAGGACTAATTTACTTGGCTAACTTAAGGCTCTTTCCTTTCAAGAAACATAAACTTCCAACCAACGCAACATTGTTGTACACCCTAACTACCTACTTAATCCATATCATATGAACCACAAGATTTCAACTTGTAAATCACATCTTAATTACAATGATTACACCCTGACCTAAAATAAAAATCCTCCAAAATAAAAAAAAAAAAATCCGAAAATTACAGAAAAGTAGGAGCAAGTCAAACCCAATAAAAACCAACCTCCCTTTATCACTCCACATACCCACTGTGGTCCCCCCGAGTGCGGAGTAAATATATTTCTGCGTCTGACAAACCTCATATAAAACCATTAATGAACCCAACTAATTAATTACGAGTACTCTGTAATAAACCCCAACTACTTTTTTTGTATTAATACCCCCTTACTATCTCCAATTTTTATTATTTTTTTCTTGTCGATCCAAAATTATAAACACTTCTATACATCCCAGAATAATACGACAACCTTGAAACTTCTACTTCTACTTCTATTTTTTTTTTTTTTTTTCTCTCTCATATAATAGTTTACATTTAAAAGTTCACCATCAAACAGATCTTCTTTTGTTGTACTTAGAATAGTGAAGATTTCAAGGGAAGGAAATGTCAACCCAATTTTTCCGCATTAAAATCCCGGAAATTTCAGTTCATTAGAGATTTAGAGGGATTTTGATTTTCATTTTAGAGAAAAAGAATTTTTTTTTCCCCTCAAAATTAGGGTCTGATGAGGTGTAAGAAGCATTTATCCGACATAAGCAGCTCCATCGGCGTTTGTGCCACGTGTCTCCGTCAACGTCTTTTTATCCTCGTTGAAGCTCAATCTACCCCCAATTCCATTTCCGTTAACCCTAATCCTAATTCTCAATCACATCATCGTTATCCTCAACAGGAGCAACCTCCACCGTTGATTTTCCCTCGCTCTGTTTCTCCTTATATCTCTCGTTGGAAATCCGATCAACCTGACGACGTCAGCGACAATAAGAAGCCTATAATCCAACGGTTCTACAGCACTCCTCAAGTGGGCCCTACTCAGAAAAAGAAGAAGAGTTCCAAATTCAGCCTTATCGCTAAGCTTTTCCGATCCAAGTCCAACGTCGTATCGTCCACGTCAGCGGCCAGCTCGGAGACATCGTTTGTGGGGCCTACCAGGCGGTGTAACCGAGGAATGTCGCCGCAGAGTGAGCTCGATAGTATCGGGCCCGATGAGCTGACCCGACCTAGCCCGGCCCGTGTGAAGCAGAGCCCAGCGAGGATGGCGAGCAATGTGGCGAATTTGACGCTGTGCTTGAGCCCGCTTGTTCGGGCTTCGCCAGCTAGCCGCCATCACTGGGGGCTAGAGCCGAGCATTTCCGGCGAAATTAGGGTTCCGGCGACGGGAAAAGCTAACGGACTTATAAACAGCAGTAATAACAGCGGGAGTACGAAAATGAACAGTAATGATAAACCGCTCTTGGGTGAAGCGGCGTCGTTTTGTGCGAATCGATCAAGGAAGATTGCGGATTTTGGAAGGTTAAATCGAAAGCGTTGACTTTGACTGCGTTTTGTTTGTGAGTGTTCCCCACTCACACAACCACTCTATTGGGATGGATTTAATGGTGGATGCCGCCGAATCGCTGATGTTGACCGTCTTAGTAAAAGTACAATACTACCCTTCCTAGTTTTTTTTTTTTTTTTCATTATTTTAACTAGCATAATTCGAATGTTGATACACCAACAAATTTGTCACACATTTTGCCCTTGTACATTTTCTTTTTTTCTTTTTTTTTTTAAGCTACTCTAAAAAGAATGAGTATATTGGAAATTTGGAAGTGTGGAAATTGCAATTGATTTTGCCTGCGTGCTTATTGTATAGTAGTGGATTGGGTGTTTGGCAAACTATTTTTTTCCTTATTTAGAAGTGTAGTGCAAGCACTAATGGAAGTAGTGTGGTAGTTTACTTGTTTTTTTCACATTAACTTGTTGTTTTTAAGTGTTTGATAAGTAAGTTTTCCTAGTTTTCAACTACCTATCTAGTTTCGAAATTTCAACCTTAATTAGAGGCCGTTTCAAAACTAACTTTAGGTACCTAAAATTTTTCAATTAGGTTGTATAATGTTTTGGCCACATCTAGCTGAACTGCAACTAGAGTCAATTCGAGTTGAGTTGTATAGTCGGTTTTCTAATTTTCAAAGTAAATACCATATACTCGAAATTTCCATCGTTTTGTGCCGCCTAAACAAATTGAAGTTAGAAGAAATGTAATCAAAGTTTTGATATACTACGTAGAATATCAAACAATCAGAGTTAGAAGAAATATTTTCGGTCTCTATGCAAGGTGCATAGTTTATGTATAGGGGATATTTTGTGAGCTTAAGTCTTTGATGGTATTTGGTTAACTTTGTCATAATCAATAATAAAATGTGCTTCCACTTTTGGGTTGCTACTTGCTTATCCTTTTTGAAGATATCTAATCTTATGACCTTACCTCATCAACCATTACATAATTCTAGTATTATACTACTGTATTATTGTTTTAGCCAAAGACAAAGGAGTTTACTAGTTTAGTGAAAGAGAAAGTCTCTTGGAATACAATTGAAAGTCGCTTTCCGAAAAGGAGCTCCCTTTCATTGGTGTACATAGTTGTGATTATTGTAATGGTCTTTACTTATATTAATCAATTTAATCATACGCATTTTGACTGAAAAAGTTTTTAATCTATTGGAGAAGAGCAACAACGCGTGGCAAAATCTTAAACTTTAAAAATATAATGAGTTGTGAGAATTGTGGCAATCATATCCTGTCAAAGGGTTGATTAGCCGGCAGCCGGTAAAAAGAAGGTTAAAATGAACTATGGTTAGCCGGTAAAAAGAAGGTTAAAAAAAGGGAAACAAAGGCAGGAAATGAGGAACCACTGCACCGGAAAGCTTTATTATAGAAGCTAAACAAGTATTAACCCTGCGGCCATGTATATTACCTTGATTCATTGGGAAATGGCTAACGAATATTATTGCCCCCCGTGTTCACTTCTCTAATTATTTGCTAAATTTATTTTTTATGATTTGAACTTTGAAGTCTAAAAATTATTTAATATATTTTTATTTTGAATTTAAGATAATGGACGTCAAACTATTATGTGCAAGTTATTGTAAGAGAGTGAGAAGAGGGATTAATAAAAAGAAGTAAACAACAAAGCATCTCTATAATACACCTCTTGCAGGATGGACAATAGAGTGCACCATAGAAAAGTTCCAATGAAATTAAATACGAATCACTAATTCAATTAACCTAATTGAATCAATAAAAGGTTTGTCACTGTATAAAAAAGAGGGAACAAATATATAGAGAGTAAATGATAACGACAACATCTATATATAAAATCTATTTCTAAACATTACTCACCTATCACATTTTGATTGCGTTCCCCCTCTATAATGGGTCAGCTTATTATTCACATACTTAGGATAGTAATAATGGCATCATAATAATCCTTCTCAAGAGATTAATGGCATTAGACATCATTCGAACATGGCATGAGGAAATTGTTTACTATGATGGTGGAAAATGGGGTATATACTATATAGGACTATAGGAGGACCCCAGTAGGCCAGTACCACCAATTTGACAAAACTTGTGAATATTATGAGGAGTGAATTAAAGTAACAAGAGTTGCGTTATAGGTAATACCCACTTTAAACTTAATGCGTAGGATATGAATCTCTTGACTTTGGCCATGATATAGAGCACAGTAGTGCAGTGATGACCGCGTTCCGCCCTCCAAAATTTGTGTCAAATCTGACTTTTTCATTGTCTAACATCTAACAACATTTGCGAAGAAGGTACACATACATGATTACATGATACATCTTAATGAATGATGATGGAACTAGTGGAATTCATAATTTGAGTTTTGTGATGTAAATCCACTCACAAAACTACAATTTCCTTTATTAAAAAGTCTCATTTTCGATCATGGGTTACTGTTTTTACTATCGTTGTTATTTTGATCGAGGCACAAATGCAGAGATTACCAAATGCAAATTAGTAGCTAATTACGGAGTATAAATGTTTAGTAGGTGACTTTCTAGGTTCTATAGAATCTTCAAGGAAGCTCGATTCTAATTTGTGGTACTACAAATACCAGCTATCCGTTTCATAGTGTATTAATTCATTAATTCCTATCCACAATTATTTCTCGCCCTCATCTGGTGATTGTTCAAACAAACATATATTACTGATCTTATACAAGTATTATTTTTATCTAATTTGAAGTATTCTAAAACATCATCATCTCAAGCATTTAATATGGTGGTACATTAAAATGAAGTATATGTCATGCGGTCATGCATACAACCTTACTCTTTAGTCCAAGAAACACCAATTTACTCGTCTTCAAGAAAGTCAGAACCTCTCCATAAATCTAAATCCAAGCAAAGATTAATGGTTTTATGAGAAGCCACATCACCTATAAGAACGCCTTGTTCTAGAGTTCTTGTACTCTTCTTAAGTGCAAAGATCAAGTTGCTTTTATTATAGAATAAATGCTTAACATTATTAGTCCTAATATGTAAATATGTTCTTGTCATAATAAATTCATCATAGCTTCATAAGGTGAGACTACGAGAAGCTACCTGCACATATTCATAGTTGATTAACATCCTCTATTCCTTTCTCCTTTTAAGCTTTTATATTGTTATCTGAATTCCGTGGATCTATTCTTTTTTAACTTATTTTCAATAAGGTATCCCTTTAATTTATTACCCATCATAATCTCACGTTCCTCTAACCCTCAACAATATATATAATTTTTGTAAATGTATTCTTGTATAAAACTCATAGAAATTATTTTTGTTATTTTTATTTATAAATGTATTTTTTCTTACCAAGATGAAAATAATCTTTTTATTTTTTCATATTAGTCAATTTATATAATTGAAAGCCTCTTTAATAGGCAGCAGAAAGTAGGGGAATTATTCAGGTATTTTCCCATGGTATCTCATTCCACCAACACAATTTTATTTTAAAGGAACCACCACTTCCACTAATTCAATTAATCATGTGGTGTTCAATAATGCCTTTGATTGTTTGAAGCTAATCACTATCTCGTACGTGTTTAAGATTTTAAATTATAAATTTTTGTTTTGATTTGCGAGTGTGACAAAGCATTGTACACGGATTAGAACATTGTAACTTTGGAAATGTAGAATAATCATATCCTATCATTGTCATTAATGTGAATTTGGTAGGATTAATACGGCGTATAATGCTTTTGTCCACTCATTATTTATGGAGTATTTAAATTTAAATATAAATATGCTGTTTGGCCTGTATTAGAACGTATTCGAACAAGATGCACTATTATATTACTACGTATAAGTTCTCATCGATAAAAAACGAATTACTACCTTCATGACCAATAAAATGCAATGAATGAAGTAAAACCAATTAGGGATCGGAGGACTCAAGCTTATTTGAACATACTAAAAAATTAAAAATGATTAAAATTGTTCTCAGATCATGTACACGTACTCACCTTGATTGAACTATAAATAAGGGGGAATTAGCTTAGTATGACAACAATTATATTTACCTATACAAAGAGCACGTGCGGTATATACTCAGTTGATAGGAGTTTTCGGGAATTCAAAAGGTCATAAAATAATTCTCGAGGTAGAGAAAAGACTAATTGATAATTGTCTAGAAAGAAAATATAACAAGTATTTAAAGGCTAAAACACCATGCGTCGGGTGTCTTGGAGTTACTTACAACACGTGGGAAAAATATAAGGTGAAAACAAAATTGAGCCCGGAACAACCTTCTGGAAGCTGAAAATGAAGGTTATAATTCACAATTTTTTGAGATTTCGAGGTCCCAGAAAAAAAAATTGTCAAAAATCTTACATGGTGCCCCCAGGGTAAAAAAGTGCCCTCGGACAAATTATCTAGATTCGATAGGTATTAAGATTTAAGAAGGTCCTATGATAACGAAAAAGACTAGTATGTCCTTTTTCGGTAATTCTCTATAAGATAAAACATAACAAGTTTGTAGAGCCCAAAACGATTGTGGTCTATCCCAAGTTTACCTGAGCAAGTGGGTAAATTTTGGGGAGAAAACGAGAAGAAACTCTGAACGGCTTTCCAAATGCCGAAAACGAAGGCTATAAGTCACATTTTTTTGAGGTTTTGGGGTTCCTGCAAAATATTGGCCTAATATTTTACATGTTGACTCTCAGATCAAGGGAAGTCTCTCAGATAATTAGAATTGGCTATAAGCTAATGACATTGTATCAAGATACCAAGAAATACCCATTTTAAAATTTTCAAGGAAATTCGGAAAAAAATTATTACTTGAGCATATGAGCTAGGTCATGGCATGATCATAAGTTGGGTATACAACTTTAGGACATTAGGAAACTCTTGTATGTAAGTAATGAAGTTTCCGAAACGCTTCATTTATAATCACATGAGATTTCCTTAAATGTCAAAAAAAAAACTTGCTTTATATGGAGAATGTTTCCAGTTTTCAAGTTAAGTTTCAAAATCGTTTTTGAAGAGTTTCTTAGACGTTTTCGAGCTTCCAACATACCAAAACGTCGAAACTCTAGATCCTTTAAGTTTCCATACTTCCTTGAAACTCTATGTAGTATGAAACTATGGTGCATGATTTGTCCATCTCGATTTCAAGTGATTATATGATCAATTTCAGTTTCTCACTATCCGCCCTTGTGACTAGTCTCCTACACCAAAAAAAATACAACACATTAACAAATGAGACAGTGATAGATACTCTGTCATAATTGACGCTTGCCAACCCGATCCACAAGAGTTTAGTTTCGACTACACTCCGACTCAACCGGACCCAACCATGTGTCTATGTTTCAACAATCTGCACCTTACGACAAAATATAACGCCATTCCAATTCAAGCCCAAAACCCTCGGCACCATTTATCACTAACCATATTCGCGATCTTCCCTTTACTTCTTCTCAATTTCTGCTTCGCTACTATCGAAACACTGCTCTCAACTCCTGCAAATCCCCCAAAATCCACCATCTTCATCTTCATCTTCATCTTCAACCTCCGTCAAATGCAATTCATTTCAAAAAAATTAAACTAACTCCAGAAAAAAAAAACACAACCTTCTGAAATCAATCAATTAATCAACCGAAAGTAACAGAAAAGTAGCAGCGCAATGGAGGAAGAAGAGATAGAGAAAGCAGTAATAGCTTATTTGAAGAAAAAAGGTTTCAAACAAACTGAACTTGCTTTTCAAGAAGAACAACAACTTCAACAACAACAACAACCTCAACAACAATCGAAGAATTCGTCTTCGAACTCTCAAACTGATCCAGATGTTGCTAAGCTCATTCTCACCTTTTCTTCTGAGTAATTTATTCCGCCATTAATTAGTTGTTTCGTGCTTTTTTTAACTGTTTAATTTGATTGGAATTTCGTTTTTGTTTGATGGTGCATTGTGTGTTATTCTTTTTAGGTTATCATTGTGTTTGAAATTTGCTTATTTGTGAATTTCATCATGTTGCTGTTGTTGCCGATACCAATGCTTTGGTGTTATGATGTTGAATGAAGGTAACTTAATGGTGGTTTAGTTGGCTAAAGATGAAGAACTTTAAAAGACTGAAAGCAATAGTCTAGTTTAGGTAAAAGCTGATGTTCATAACCTTGGGAAAGCATAGGGATGGAGAAGATTATAGTGTTTTCGATGATTTTGTATCGATGAATGCGAGTAGGGATTAAGTAAATTCTAAGTTGGAGTTATGGAGATTGGAGACAAACATTACAATGCCAAGGGGTTAGGATCAGTTATTGAAAATTTGAGTATAATGGAGTGTAAATTAGTACCGAAAGGAAGTTGAATTGAAAGGTAGCGCCGGTAGATTGTAAGGTGTTATGCTTTAGATGTAAATCAATGGAATAAAGCCGGTGGCTCAAGTAGAGAGCAACATATGGGAAATTGTGCGGTTGTAGGTTGCTTTCAAAGTTCAAGGTTAAAGGGAAAATAACACTTGTTAGAACAACATTGCTGTGTAGGTTGTGTTGTTGGGCGTTTAGTAAGTTTCATAATAAGAACAATGGCGTGGAAAAGATGTGATAACACGTAATTGAGATAATTGTATGGGGTAAAACTCCATGGCTAGAATTCAGAATGAAGATGTTCCAGGAAAGGTTTGAGCTGTAGACATTGTGGATACAATTATAGAGAAATGACTATGTTGTGGGGCATATGCAATCTCCAGGTGAAGTTGTACTAGTATAGAAGATGAAGATTTGGGATTTTAATAGATAGTGAGAAGGCGGGCATGGCTTGGATGGAGGGGGTAAAAGGTATATGGAGATGATCGGTTTGCAAGAGCTTAACATAAGATGAAAGGGAATGAAGGTAGTGGGTTTGAAGGGACTATCGGTGATAACTTTTCGATTCATTCAGTCAATCACATCTTTACATCTTGGTTGTGGATGATGGTTCTGAGTTCCGATGTCTTCAAAATTTATCCAACTCTTGTTCAAACAACCCTTCCAACTCTTGTTTAAAGGAAGTTATGCAAGTTTGCATGTACTAGTTACAAGATTACGCTAAGCATAGAAGGTCATGTAATAGGTGGTGGACTGTTAATATTGTCTAGTTTGAATGTAAGTGTAACATGATGCTTTGTTTTGTATAATGGAATGGCATTTTATTTTCTTTGTCAATAAAAGATGAATGTCATCCAGTACTGTGGCTATATTTGATCTTCAGTTGTATTTTAGTGCTTGTTGTTGAAGAAAAACAATGGTCATCCATATGCTTTCCTTGTATTCTTACCAGGTCAGAGAGCCTTCCTGCACAATATCATGATGGTTACAGTAAGCTGAGGTCATGGGCTTATAATTCGTTGGATTTATACAAGGTGAAAATTTGTCTGTTTTTGCACTCTGAACTGGACAAGTAAAGTGATAACATGTTAAAGCTAACAATTGCAGCAGATTTGTTTACACTGTTTGTGTATCTCATTTTGAGGCGAGGTTGTGTGTGTGGTTTTTTTTTTTTTTTTTTTTTTTTTTTTTTTCTTTTCTGTGTGTGTGTGTGTGGGGGGGGGGGGTCATGTCTTTGTGCAAAGGGGTATGGCAAAAAATTGAAAAAGAGAGTCTAGGTAGAAAGGGTTATAAAAAAATATGGCCCACTTTCTAATCTTGTTCTTTGATCTTGTCTTAAACAGCACGAATTGCTTCGAGTACTTTATCCAGTATATATCCATTGTTTCATGGATCTTGTTGCAAAGGGTCATCTACAAGAAGGTAAGATTTCAGCTCATGTTCAGAATTGTCTGGATTCTCTGGTTCTTCGTGCTTGAAAAAAGCTTTCCAAGTTTATGTGATTGTGGGAAAAGTTTTATATATTTATTTATATTTTACAGCCCGCAATTTCTTCAATACCTTCCGTGAAGATCATGAAACTATGCATCAGAGAGATCTGCAGAAGCTTGAGGGTGTTCTTTCACCCTCTCATTTGGAGGTTAGCCGTTGTTTACTCTTTTTGGTTTTTCAAATAAATCATTGCCTGTTCAGTTTTTTCTAGTTTTTTTGATTTTATTTTCTTTTTTTATTTTTGATTTTTATTTTTAATAAAATTTTAATATGCCAATTCACTAGTTTTGTGTTCTAATTGTTCTTATCCCTTGTTTAGGAGATGGAGTTTGCCCACACTTTAAGGCAATGCAAAGTGAACATCAAGATTTGTCAGGTTCTTTATAGTTACATTGAATTATAAATTACGTTCTTTTTTCATTTTTATCTCGTGTCTTGCACTCTTGCCTGTAAACAAAGATTATCAGATCCTCCATAGTCCCTCCATTGGTAAAAAAGAAAGAATAAAGATTCACTAATCCCGTTAAAGTTGAAGGGGAAATTCTACCGGACTGCCATAAGACCAGTGTTGCTCTACGGTACAGAATGTTGGGCTTACAAGAATGAGCATATTAAAAAAATAGGAGTTACGGAGATGCGGATGTTGAGATGGATGTGCGGGAACACTCTAAGGGATATAATCATAAATGAAGTAATACGTCGAAAAGTTGGGGTTGCAGACATAGCAAGCAAATTAAGGGAGAATCGTTTGCGTTGGTTTTGACATGTGAGACGGAGACCTGAGGGAGCCCCGGTGCGACGAGTGGAAGGGTGGGATCATGGAAATCTCAAATGAGGTAGGGGAAGACCGAAAATGACTTGGTGGGAAGGGGTTAAAAAGGATATGAAGCTTTTAGATTTACAAGAGAATGAGGTTCTTGATCGCAGGCGATGGAGGAGGAAAATTTATGTGGATGACCACATGGAATGATTAATTTTGGTTCATGTAGCCGACCCCAATTTTTTTTGGGATTAAGGCTAGGATTGATTGATTGAGCAGTTGTAGTAGTCCACAAAGCAATTGCCAAGTAAATTTATAGAGGCATTTAGGCATTGCGAAGGCATCTTATGGTCTTATAATCTTATGTTTCAGCCTTGAGGGCCTTCATCTTAATTGGCATAGTTAAGTAGTGCTTTTATCCATGATTCAAACTAACTGTAAAACCCATACATCAAACAGAGAGAAGAGAGGACCAGCATGCCGCTAGATGCTTGAATGAACTTTCATGTGAAGTAAACACAGCTGATAATCTTTGCAATTTGAACTGTTGTTAACGTGTGTTATAAACTTTTGCTGCAGTACTCGTACGACCTTCTCATTCAGTATCTACATAAAGATGATTCTATGACAATGCTTGGAGTTATAAATGAGCATATAAACTTCGAAGGTGCCGGATATTTCTGCCTTTTTCTCTTGTTTCTTTACCTGGTGAGTGATGACATAACTACGACATTGTACTTTTATGTCACAGTTCTTTCCAATCAGACTGGCTCAATATACGATGATGCTGAAGCTGTGACACTTGTTGATGGTGGCCAAGATGCTGCCAACCTGATTAACCAGAAAGAAATTCAGTGGGGGGTAAGGAATCAAGCCTCTTAATAATTGTTCCCTTAGCTTTATTAGAATCTACAATTGGTAATCATCACAAATTTAGTGCCTTTTGTTTCCTTCAACCTGAGTGGGGCTCGACATTGTAAAATAACAAGCAAAGTTGTTTAACCAATTGATTCTACTATGAAATTAGGTTTTTAGTCATCTTAAATCATATTTGTCTGTGTTTTTGAAATTTCTCTGGGCTTTAAAACTTATGTTGGCTATACGTTCATGTTAGTAGTGTTTCAGTTGTCATTTTCAGAGTTCCTATGTTGACAATGTACGATGCAATTGATTATATATCGATGGACAAGCTGTTAAGTTCCAATACCTGCATCAGATCGATATGTAAAAAGCCCAAAACATGAATGTGAATGCATAAAATTTCCTTATGATATAGGTTTGCTCATTCCATTGGAAGTCATGGACTGATGATAGTGTTGATGACAATAAAAGGAGGGTATTTCCATATTATGGTGGCTGATTTAAGTGCAATTCTGTAAATACAGAAATAGGGTATTTATTAATTTGATAGGCTTAAATGTATACCACTATACTAGAAAAAGCTATCTAAAACACTAATTTCAGCACGTTACTCTTCTCATTATCAATTTTCGCTTTGTTTACCTTTATATTGATAATAGATAAAGCCTGATCTTTCGGTTCAATTAACTTACTGCTTTCTTCTTCGAGACACTACTAACCAACTTGATTGGCATTCCTAACTACCCTCCAAGTTGGCCTAGATTAGTACACTATAGTTAGGTTTTCACAAGTTCCACAGCCTACTGTCTCATGAAGATTCCTAGCTTTTTCTTTGTTCAACCTATTCATGTAATGCCTTTTCTTTTGTCTAGATGGTGGAAGATTCCTAGCCTTTTCTTTGTTCAACCTATTCATGTAATGCCTTTTCTTTTGTCTAGATGCTGGAAGATTCAATAGAGGATCGCTTGGAGAAGAGTGGAGGCTTGCTTTTAGATTCCGATAAGGTCGATGGAGATATCAAGGAAGGGGAGAATGAAGAAAACAAGGTGGTGATGCTGCTTCTTTGTGACCCACTTTGTCACCCTTTAATGCTTAAATCTGATACTGATAGATCTGAGTGGTTTATGTGTAGAAAAGATCTGCTGATGGAGGAAAGCCAAGTGCATCAGTCAAAAAGTCGAAGAAGGATAAAGTTGGAGGTGCTGGTAGTAAAGGCTCACGTCCGGAAGCCAACAATCCTTCCATGGCACCACGAGTCAAACCGGAGCTTGCTTTGCCTGTTGTGTAGGAACCACTTTGTTAGCTATAAGATTGTTTAGCTATGTCTGCTGAAGAGAATTAAAAAATCCTGATTCTTAATGTGTTTCATGAATTGCTGTAGTCCAATTGAAGTTGAACATTCTATCTTGGAAGACCTCCGTAATCGTGTGCAGCTGAGTAGTGTAGCCCTGCCATCAGTGAGCTTCTACACATTTATCAATACACACAATGGGTAGTATATTTGACCTTATATCTTTTTAATATATGTCTTCTCATTTTCTCTGTAATCAGTTTCTGACTAGCTTTGCATTATTTCAACTGTTCTTTAGTTTGAATTGTGCATCAATTTCCCATGATGGATCCTTGGTTGCTGGTGGATTTTCGGACTCTTCTTTAAAGGTCTTATGATGTCCCTTAATTCTCCCTTTGTTTAGGATTGAACTTATCACTTGTTCTTATATAAAGAGTTCATTTCATTTAGGTTTGGGACATGTCAAAGCTTGGGCAACAACAAATGGGCACTTGTAAGTCTGTTGTGTAGAACATTTTACCCCTTCTTTTGTTTAGGTTATATCATTTATGCTTGACTAAGATTTTTGTTGTTGTAGCTGCTCAACAGGGTGAAAATGCAGCTGGAAACGATCAAATGCTTGGTGCAACTGGTGGAAAAAGACCTTATACTTTATTTCAGGGTCATTCTGGACCTGTTTATTCAGCTTCGTTTAGCCCTCTTGGTGACTTCATCCTCTCTTCTTCAGCCGATTCAACTGGTGTGTTTCTGATCATATTCTTGAACTGTCTTTGAGCAATCTGAATGTAATAAATAAGGTTCATCTTACATTTCAATCAATGAACTGCAGTGCGACTTTGGAGCACAAAACTAAATGCTAATCTTGTGTGCTACAAGGGTCATAATTACCCTGTTTGGGATGTGCAGGTAGATCTCAGTACCGTTGTGTTTTTATTTAGTGCTATGCTTTGAATCTGGTCTTTTTTTAATGTTTCTCACTATAGCCAACTACCCATGCTCTATGCTCTTGTTCCATTTCCTCTGGTTGCAGTCTTGCAAACTTCCTTCGTTAACACTTATGAGTTATAACTTCCTGAGTCTTGACCAAGTTGTTTATTCATGCAGTTCAGCCCCTATGGACACTATTTTGCTAGTTGCTCTCATGATAGAACAGCAAGGATCTGGTCCATGGACAGAATACAGCCTCTAAGAATCATGGCTGGGCATTTGTCAGATGTTGATGTAAGTACTTCTTCAATTTATGTCCCTTCTCTCTGTTTGACATAGTCCCTATAGTCTCCCGTTTTTTCAACCTTCTATGTCATAGCATAAACTGGCATGCACAACCTTAATGAGAGTAATTCTTTCATATTGGCTCGAGTTTGTGTTGGTATAGTTGAGAAGAGCAGTTAGTTTTCATACAGTTTGTTGGTAATCAGTAAATCTTAGGCGGTTGTTTGTTTTTTCTACTTTTGACCTTCTCACGCTCTGCCTTTTGTTTTGAAACTGATTTTGCAATTTCTTTGTTTTAGTGTGTCCGGTGGCATGTAAACTGTAACTACATAGCCACTGGATCCAGTGATAAAACAGTCCGATTGTGGGATATTCAGAGTGGTGAGTGTGTCAGGATATTCATTGGTCACAGGAGTATGATATTGTCTTTGGCAATGTCACCTGATGGTCGGTATATGGCATCTGGTGATGAAGACGGTGCAATTATGATGTGGGATCTTGCCAGTGGTCGTTGTATTACCCCTTTGGTGGGTCACACTTCATGCGTTTGGACCCTTGCTTTCAGGTGAGTGTAGTCCCTCTCCTCGATCATGCTCATGTATGCGGTTATTGGTTTTCTACGGTATTAATCTTCATTATTTGTATGGCTCATGTTTATTTATGCTCGTGTAACAGTGGCGAAGGCTCACTTCTTGCCTCTGGATCAGCAGACTGCACAGTGAAACTTTGGGATGTCAATGCAAGCACAAAGATGTTGAGATCAGAGGAAAAGTAAGTTAATGGGGATTGGCTATATTGCTTTCTTCTAATTGTTGGAAAAAATAAGTCTTAGTTTGCTCGTCTTTGTGAACAGATCTGGAAGTTCAAACCGACTCAGATCTTTGAAGACTCTTCAAACCAAAGCTACACCTGTTTACTCTTTGACGGTAATGCTGCAAGATTTACTGTCATTTGTAGAATTGTAGTATTGAGAGCTGTGCTTTACTCCTATTATTTCTTATTTTGTTCCCTTTGTTGCTGTAGTTTTCAAGGAGGAATCTTCTTTTCGGAGCAGGGGCTCTTTCTAAACTCCCGTGAATGAATTAGCAGATAGCGGTAGGAAGTTACAGATGATGTAGATGCCATTATAGGTCCTGTAATTTTGACCGTTACAATTATTTAATTTTTTAAGCATAGGTTGGACATAGCTGTTAGGAACCGCTTCAATTGAGTGTTATAGGTCGAATAGCGGTGCAAGTGATGATGCTGTTACTGTAATTCTTCTGTTGGATATAGCTGAATTTTTTATTCTTTGGGTTTGATGTGTTATAAGCAGTAGTAATTTGTAGTTTTGATTTGTGATAGTTGAAAATATTGTAAAAGAAGAGAAGACCTATACATTGATTTTATTGGAGCCACTAATTTCATAACATATTTTGAAAACCCTTGTGTGGCTGCAGAGTCCAAATTCAATAAATCAATCTTCTACAAATCTCAAACGAACACATGATGCATACTTTTGGAGTACATAACAGCATTAGAAATCAGTTCTTCACTCTTTATAAATAATTTCAAATAATTAAACGACATAAATCATATAATTCTTGATATGTTTTTAGTGAATGCTGAAAATCCCATCTTTAATAAGTTATTTCCAACCAGCACAAGAGAACAAGTTTTGAATGAAAGATTTGGGTTTGATGTTATTTTTGGCTTCAGCTATCACTTCTTCTTCAGTGCTTCCTAGCTCTACCACATCTTCTTCATTTGTGCCATTTTGCTTAGCTTTTGTGCATTCATCCATGAAAACCTTACAAGCCGCATTGCTATACTCAGCAGCTTCAGCAACAGTCATGTCCACCGAAGGCTTGTCTGCCACCTTATGGTCTCCTTTTAAGGTTGCTGATAGTTGCACCAACTCTTCTTGGAAATCTGACAAGTTTTTGTTTTCCTTTGCCTCAGAGTCTCTTAGTTTTGTTGGCTCAAGCAGCGTCTCTACATGAAACAAAATAACATGTTTAACAACATACTAAGCAGATATAATATGCCAGAAAAGCTACAATTGCTTTCCAACAGCCATATTTGATGTTTCTATAAACTCTGTTCCAACATATGTTGACCAATTTAAGTGTCTTGTTATTTGCAAAGCTATAGGTTGATGATTGACAAGAATCTTGCGCACTAGGTACAACCTTTCTTTTAATCAATGAAGCTCTCAACCTAAAGAGTTAAAGCCAATAAAACAAGTAATATCTAAATAGCAGAAATAGTACCTGGACAGTCAGTTCTTGGGGTGGTTCTGTTCAAGACAACCTCCAAAGTGCCAGCCCATGCATCACGTTTTGTAAGAAAGTCCTTGAGGTTGAAAATCTTCTTAACAGTTGCAGGGATTGAGGAATGCTCGTATTGAGATGTTGGTTGTGGCCCTGACGGAGCATGTAACACTGTATTTTCCATCCAATTTAACATTCATGAGTCCAAATTGTAAGACAATCCATATTTTTTAAAAGCTATACAAGTCTAATCATGTATATGAGTATATCATGAAGCCAATAGTTCAATCTGTTTCCTTTTCACCTGTCTGTATTATTCAATCTTAATAAGAGTAGTAACAAGTCATGAACAGCTTTAACAAAAATCGTCGATGGAGGATATATAGTGGCTGCAGTACCTGTTCCAGCTTCAATCCAAGGAGATATGAGCATAGCAGGGACCCTAGCACCGAGGCGATCAAACTTGAAATTATAAGGACCAGGCCCAACCATGTCATCAGGGTTAGGCACACCTTCCACAGGGGTAGGCACATGGTCATAGAACCCACCATGCTCATCATATACAACCAGGAACAACATTTCATTCCATTGAGGACTCGATCTTAAAGCTTCATAAACTTCCTTGACAAATTTTTGACCTACTGATATATCATGTGATGGATGATCATCATTCCCTGGCCATAATAGTAGGTCAAAATACCTTGGTTCAATCACCACATAATTGGGTAGCTTTCCCTCTTTGCAATGTCTTTTAAAGGAGGCATCAAAAGGGTGAAATTTTGTTACATGTTTCAATTTCCTGAGGTTCCTGCAAGCACAATACTTCGTTTATTAGCTATCTAAACATTGATCGAAAAATTCCTGTTTGTAAAGATTAATTATCTAAGTGTGATCGGTCAATTACTTTAGAGCGGAGGAAGTATTACTTATAGTTGTATATTCGGATATTGTGCTTACTTGTAATAAAGGGTGGATGGCACAGACTGATAGTAAATACCAAAAGAACAACCAGCTTCATCTAGTGAGTCAAAAATGGTTTTTTGAGGCATCCCTGGATTTAATTTCTTGCTATCATTCCCTATTAAGCCGTGTGATGTTGCCGAGTGCACGTACAACCTGTTAGGCTGTGTGGATGCAGGCATTGAAGAAAACCATCTGTCACAAACCGCAAACTGGGACACTAACTCCTTGTAAACAGGTACAAGTTCAGGTTTGAACCCGTTCATAACGATTTCGTCCATCCCACTATGGATTCGGTTCGCATTTTGGACAAATCCTTGCATTGTTGGGGCTAAATTCTTGTCCACTGATTCTTGGCTCCATGGTTCTCCGAACACCTATTCATTGTTTTTTACAACAACAACAACAACAACAACATAGTATTAGTTCCAAAATAATCGAGGACTGTCTAAACGACTAAACATAGAATTATTCAACTGCTCATTGAATTTTCCAAAAAATTAATCTCAGATTCTTCTATATATCTATTTTGCATCATTGCACGGTCAAAAGTTAATACAATAGTAACAGAAGTAAAAGCACGTACGTTATATAGCTCTAATAAGAGAAAACAAAAGTGTAAAGATTAATCCACTCGTTCTATAGTTTACAATACTACTATGCAGTGGACTACCACGTTAGCTCTAATATTTCTATTATTATTGTTATACTCCTCCTACTCATTATTGTTACTCATTATTCAATTACTAGTATAACTGTATAGACTTTTACTACTTGTGTAAAACTATATTAATCTAATCTCACCTATATCATGGCTACCAATCTACCATTACCAACCAATTCAAATCAATAAAAATTACAATGGAGATCATCATCTTTATCATACTTTAACAATGGAACATGATAATCATTTTAATTAGTCTTACCAACATTACAATAATCATTGACTCTAATAATATAGCCAATTTATCGAATACGTACAATCCACACCATGCAATGTATATAATCAATCATCTTTTTCAATAATCTATGAAAATAAAATGCATGTATATCTAAACCGTGACCGTCTTGTACTAGCTAGAAAATATATAGATTAGAATATTACCTGTTCATATATATCTTGGAAAGAGTGACCAGGGTTTGGATCCACAAAAACGGAGCCATCTTTATAGCTAACCTTACCCGAGTTCGGATCCCAAGTGTTCAATGGGTTCGACTCCTGACCCGTTACACCGTCTATTTCCGGGTTAAGTTGCTTCATCCATCCCAACATGTGATCAAAGGATCGATTCTCCATAACCAATACTACTAATGTTTTTATTGGATACTCTTTTCTATTATTATCACCCATTTTTGAAATCCCAATTTTCTTTGATACTACTATGCAAGAAAATATGGTGCAAAACTACAATAATAGGAGCATATATATATATAGGTAACAAATTAACACTACGTACAACTATACAAGCTGCCTTGAAGAAGGGAAATAATAAAGATGCTACGTACCAAGAGTTTAATTTAAAAGTTGAGTAGTGTGGGCCTTTTTAATGTAATCATAGTTGTTAGTCTCTTCTATTATTGCTTGACCAAAATTTATTATTTTTTGTAAGAACCACGTTTTATGCATGACACCCTTAATTTACAAGTTTATATATGCATATTATATTATATTCTTATATATTTATAATTTATATATTTATAGTGTTATAAGATGTAACCGGCCACTTTGTATTATCTAATCTCAATTTTTAAGTTTGAAAATTTGTACAAATTATTATATATTAAGTAGTACTTTGTATAAATCTGTCAAAAAAAAAAAAAAAACTAGCAGGTACACCGTATCAAAGAGGTATGGAATTTGTGCAATACACGATTTTTAATTCAACTATTGATTAATTGACAAGCACAGTGATAATATGTAGACAAAAGGTTAAAACAGCGGTGAGCATCGTTATATTAATATGTCCTATATGTTTTATGTTCAGGTTATTGTTTAATTGATATCTTTAAAAAACCATAAATTCCTAGTTTTAACTGTTAGATGCAAAAAGTTGATAAACTTTTGTGTCAACATCTATCAATATATTGTATAAGCAAATAATGCATAATGCGCATGAAACAATGAAAGCCACACTCTAATCTATTTCAAACGAAATGAAACACCTTTAAAATATTATTGTTTCAAGTGTTTTAAGTAATTAAGGTGTATTTTTCACGAAAATAATAATAATAATAATCCAAAAACGAAGTTTGGAAATATTAGCGTGTGGAGCAGAGGGGAACATGGCCAGATAGGAAAATGGGTCATGTAGTCAATAAGAAATAAAATGAACTAATCAATGGTGATGCTGTTTCAACACTTTTCTTAATTACTTTTTCTACTCCAGTAATCCTTAATTAATTTATATAATAAACACAATAGTTAAATAAAATCCATAATTAGTTGAGGTCTTACAGGAAATTTCCTAATTAACATTCCGCTAAATAGTAAGACATTGATTACCCACCTACCAATTAATCGATTGAATTGAAATGTTTTGTTAGTTTGCTTAGCTTATTGCATTCCAAATCAAACCTTCTCCATTAGATATTATTGATCTCAGAAAACGAGGATAATTTAATTAAAATGATGCTCCTATATATTATATCATGTGCAAAGATATAGCATAAGGGATATGAAAAAAAATAACTAGCCAGTGAAAGAAAATAAAAAAAAATCGATCATATTTAACAACCTACAAAAATATTATACTGCATTAGATTTAATATTAATGTAGATGATATATATAGGGCAAATCTATAATCTAAAACGCATGAGCAATTAACAACCATTGATGTATTATTTGATGAGTTGTTGATTGAAATTTTTGTTAGACTACCATTATAAAACCAAGCGTTGGTCATCTTTACTTTTCAACCCAGGAAAGTTCATAAGAAAGCTACCAAATAGACTTTTATGTCAACTTTGCAACTCAACACACACTATAATTATAAACACCATAGCCGTGCAGCCCGTACTAATACTATTTTCCCGACTCATAAGAATCCTTCAAAGTTTTTTCCCACATTCAGGGACTTAGTTTTATGCCTAGACAACGCCTTCCTTGTGAATATAATCCTTCAAAGTTGTTTTAACATTCAGGACTTAGTTTTATGCCTAGATAACGCGAGGCGGTACTATATTTCCAATCCATTAACAAAGCAATGGACTACCCGCCCTTCGTCAAGTGCTAATGCTGATAAATTCTCATTGATTTCTAGGGCGTGGGCTAGTTAAATATGTGAAGATCCTTACTATAATGAGAATGAAGGGCGCATTGATTATATATAGGTTTCGGGTTGTGGTAGTTCGTCGTTTACAAAAGAGGCCCTTACTAGATAAACCTCCATTTGCAACTTTCAAAGTGATGATATTTTGTTCCAAGGCTTGGCAATATTGGAGAAAGATAGGTCTCAAGGTATCATCTCCTGTACCTTCTGACGCTCTAGGACCTCGTACCAATAACGGACCGTTTTGTGGTGTGGTTTGTAAAAGGATGGTTTGTGTTCGCCATCATGAGTATTTCGGAATGTTCAACCCATTCGACATCACTCTTACTTCGAGCAGCACTGTTGAAGCCAGGATGCTACCTGAAGGACTGGTCTTAGAATGTGGAGGGCGATTGATATTAATGCACATGATTGGTTGTTATGAAGTTTCTCGTGTTTGCTTGTTTTGGTGTTAGGACAAAAAGGACACAAAAACGTCTTAACAATGGGGATTCTATGGCTCAATCTCAATAAAGTTTTTGATAATGGGCAATTGTTTTATATCTTAGAAGGATGATAATCAGGTGGTCTTGTGTAATACCAAAACTAAAAGCTTGAAGTATTTGGGAACTTTGCATCCTAATCATTTTCAATGCTTCAACATACTACAACTCCAATATTGGCCTACCCCTGTTCCGAACCATAACAGTATCGATTGTACGTATGTGTTACGTTGGGTTGGGTTTGGACTACATCGTACTCCTCCGATTTGTTGTTAGAGCTAGCTAGCTAGTATTTTGCGATTATATTTATCATATTCAGTTCTATTTAGATATTGAACTGTTTTTTTTTTTTTTTTTTTTTAA
>PYUH01000044.1:889776-905230 GCA_016808085.1 Suaeda aralocaspica | reverse complement strand
GAAGTTGATTGCAATCATATTTTGTTAAACATATAATACTATTTGATAAAATGTTTCAATTCAAGTAGTTTTTAATATATGCAGTTTGGAATAAGATACACAGAATACAGAAACTAATTATCTGAGTTGGTGAATGAGGTTCGATTTGAAAGAGCGCGGTTCATCTTATTTCTCAACAAGCAAGTTAGTCAAAAACATATATGCTTTTACATATAGATGAATAGACATGAGTAGAACTCCAAAACTTGTACTTGCGTGTTACACTGGAAACAAAATCCCTCGTAATAGTTTTGATTCATATATACATTTGCAACGGTTTGCTAGCTAACCAATAAGCTGAGAGAATATCCTTCACACTAATCTTTGACTGTAATCGTATTGCTAAATGTACAAAATCAACTAAGTAGTCATATACTAATACTCCAACATCTAGGAGATTCAATACTACCTATCCAACAACACACACTCGTCAATAGCTCTTCAATAAGGAATATGCACAAAACCTTGTCTAAATCACTAGCAGTATTCCATGTTCCATACCATCTCATAGTTCTCTGCACAGCTTCGAGGACAGAGGCTTCAGCTAAACCGTATGTGAGCTAATAGTTGATCCACACCTCCTAAGCCGAAATAGTGTGAAGCCGTTGTGCGGTCAATCACCACGTATTCACCTGGAGGTACTTGAACAACTATGTCAATGTCATGGTCGTCTCCTCCCTCATCGGCAGCATTGACCAAAGGACATGACAGTAATAATTATAGGTATTGTCAATGTCTGGAGGGATATATTGTTTCGTTGGGTTCGTGTAGGTTCAAAAGGATGAGAGTAATATCAATGTTAATTCCAGGGTTGAATCTCCATGAACTTTTAGATATGATAATCAGGCATGTCGTCGTCTATTTTGGTAAACGTCGTACAAAGTAATTGCTATGACAAGGGCAACTCAATTCCTAAAGACAGTTCAGTTCAGATCATGTGATGGGATATACACAAATAATGAGTTTCAGGTGGTCTGTGTGATATGAAAACGTCTTCAAGTATTTGGGAACTTTGCCTCCCAATCATTACATGTTTCGACTAACTTGAGCTCCAAATAATGTTGGCCTACCCCTGTTCCTCGGCCTCATAAACTCAATCATATCGGAATTCGGAATATTTTTCCAAGGTACGCAGCTTGAAGTATTTGGGAACTTTGCATCCTAATCATTTTCAATGCTTCAACATACTACAACTCCAATATTGGCCTACCCCTGTTCCGAACCATAACAGTATCGATTGTACGTATGTGTTACGTTGGGTTGGGTTTGGACTACATCGTACTCCTCCGATTTGTTGTTAGAGCTAGCTAGCTAGTATTTTGCGATTATATTTATCATATTCAGTTCTATTTAGATATTGAACTGTTTTTTTTTTTTTTTTTTTTGAAGTTTGATTGCAATCATATTTTGTTAAACATATACTACTATTTGATAAAATGTTTCAATTCAAGTAGTTTTTAATATATGCAGTTTGGAATAAGATACAGCAATACAGCAAACTAATTATCTGAGTTGGTGAATGAGGTTCGATTTGAAAGAGCGCGGTTCATCATTATTTCTCAACAAGCAAGTTAGTCAAAAACATATATGCTTTTACATATAGATGAATAGACATGAGTAGAACTCCAAAACTTGTACTTGCGTGTTACACATGGAAACAAAAATCCCTCGTACATAGTCTTCTGATTCATATATACATCTTGCAACGGTTTGCTAGCTAACCAATAAGCTGAGATGAATATCCTTCACACTAATCTTTGACTGTAATCTGTATTGCTAAATGTCACAAATCAAGCTCATCAGTAGTCATCATTACTAATACTCCCAACATCTAGGAGATTCAATACTACCCTATCCAACAACGACACCAGCTCGTCATAGTAATAAGGAATATGCACAAAACCCTTGTCTAAATCACTAGCAGCTATTCCATGTTCCATAACCATCTCATAGTTCTCTGGCACAGCTTCGAGGACAGAGGCTTCAGCTAAAGCCCGTATGTGAGCTAATAGTTGATCCACACCTCCTAAGCCGAAATAGTGTGAAGCCGTTGTGCGGTCAATCACCACGTATTCACCTGGAGGTACTTGAACAACTATGTCAATGTCATGGTCGTCTCCTCCTCCATCGGCAGCATTGACCAAAAAGGACATGACAGTAATAATTATAGTGTATTGTCAATGTCTGGAGGGATATATTGTTTCGTTGGGTTCGTGTAGGTTCAAAAAGGACATGAGAGTAATATCAATGTTAATTCCAGGGTTGAATCTCCATGAACTTTTAGATAATGATAATCAGGCATGTCGTCGTCTATTTTGGTAAACGTCGTACAAAAGTAATTGCTATGACAAGGGCAACTCAATTCCTAAAGACAGTTCAAGTTCAGATCATGTGATGGGAATACACACAAATAATGAGTTTCAGGTGGTCTTGTGTGATATGAAAACGTCTTCAAGTATTTGGGAACTTTGCCTCCCAATCATTTACAATGTTTCGACTAACTTGAGCTCCAATATAATGTTGGCCTACCCCTGTTCCTCGTGCCTCATAACTCAATCATATCGGAATTCGGAATATTTTTCCAAGGTACGCTAGTGTCATGCTAGAAGACTATGCTGGTCACCAGTTCGTTTATTATGTACTCAGTATTTTGTGTTGATCTTGGAGTACTCAGTAGTTTTTAATGGGGTAACAAGGCATTTACAGTGTTTGTAAATTTATATTCTGTTTTAATATTGTTTCATTGCGATTATAGTTTCTTCCTTTTGCAATTCGGGAAGAATTTAACAATCTTTACCTAAACTCAATTCAGAATAAAACAAAACTCAACTTCAATTATGAAATTCATAATGTAAGGAGTAACATCCCCATTCTTTGAGAGCGTTAGTATTTCAAATGGACGCATTTTGTCGAGATATAAGCAATTATTCGATCAAAACTGCGTAAACAATACATTGAAGCATATGAATAACAATAATAATAATGGTACAAATCCTACTTAATATACCTCTACATGCCATTGCTTGTTCTTCTTAAGCTGAGAGAGCTTTTCATCCCACTTCTCCCCCCTCTCCTCCGCGACTCTCTTTAAGGTATCTTGGATTCCAGGCATCATTCCTTTAAGCCCGCAGAAGTAGATATGAGCTCCATTGTCGAGCAGCTTAAAGATTTCATCACTGTATTCTTCAATCTTATCTTGCACGTACATTTTTCCGCCTTTCTGGTTCTTCTGTTCTCGGCTAAGAGCTGTGTCGTACCGAAAATTGTCAGGGTGGTTTTTCAGATACTTGGTGAATTCATCGTCATATAGAAGACTGTCGGTATTGGCTACTCCAAGGAACAGCCAAGCAAGGCCTTTGAACTTGAATGTGGGGACATTCTCCATGAACATGCGACGAAGGTAACCTCTGTATGGAGCAACACCAGTTCCAGTAGCAATCATAATGTGGGTGGCACTTGGGTCTTCTTCAGGTAAAAGCATCACTTTGCCTGAAGGACCTGCAAATACAACAATGATGTTGATTGGTCAATGGCAGAAACAAGAGATTCAGCAGGTGGGTGGCTTGTTATAACTTTAAATACCCCCCTTTATAAGGAAGGACTCGGGAGTCCGGAAATCAGTATGTATGAAAGTAGGAAACTCTGACAATTAGAAATTACTAGATTACAGTATCTGTTTGCAATATTATACATCAAGGACACATTTTATTTTCAATAATAGACCAAGCTGATTTGTCCCGTAACAAAAGAAAGATAAATAAAGCAACAAGCATTCAGTTCGAGCCAATCTCTAGTATAACCTAAGAATATAGGTTGTGAGTTTATGAGTCAAATTGGCCTTGAAATTATTTAGCACTAATCTAACCCCCTAATCTAAACATCATAAAACAAATTGGGAACTAAACCTAGCTTGACCAAAAGACTTGTGAGCGTGGTTCTAGACCTAAAAATTGAATATAAATACCAAAAACTGAACTATATGAAAGATGACCACAATTTTAGGGCCAAACTATGACACCGAAGTTTGAACCACAACAAAGAAATGCCACTGGTAACTCAACAGTCCAACACTTCTAATTCGCTGTTACTCATTCCCCCACCTATTCTAGAAGTTTATATTACACAAAAAATAACCTTATTTCCTTGAAGTGGGAAACAGAAACGCGAGAGCACCTTCAGAGAACCATATCCTTTTTGTTAAAATTGGCATGACATCACCTAAGTGGTTTAATCTATGTTTATGTCAGCCTCTTTCTCTAACTTAAGTCTACAAGTTACAAATCCATCAAAGAGATAGACTTATCAGTCAAAACTCAAAAGCATATGAGCAAAATGCAATTATCTTCAATTTTTTATATTCAGTTTAAACGTTCAGTAAAAGCTTCACAATATCTACAAACAGTACTGAAATTTATAAAGAAGCTAGCACAACTACATCAGCAGGTTAGGTTAATAGCTGATGCAGAATTAGCTATGACTTACCAGCTATCTGGACCTTGTCTCCAGGCTTGGAATTGCAAAGGAAATTGCTGCATACACCCATCTTAGCAGGGTCCTCTTCGCCTGTCTCAGGATCATAATAGAGAGCTCGACGAACACATAAAGTTGCAGTCTTTCCATCAAAATAGTCTCCATATCTCGTCGAAGCAATGGAATAGAGACGCACATTATGAGGATTTCCAGGTTTTTTGGGATTCTCACCCTGTTCAATGAATAGAGACTTCAGTTAGTTCAAATCTTCAAGCCCAAGATATAAATGAGCATAAATGTTGCAAATAAACAATGAGGAGAAAAAGAAAACGAAAAAAATAGGCTCCTAGAGACACAACCTATGAGTTTCTAATTTGAAACAAACCACCTAATAATTCCACCAATGACAAGTCCTAGAGGAGTATGAATTAAGGAATTTCAGTCACTTCTCTAGTTGAACCACCTTTATGGGCTCTATCCTCTTAAAAAGAATAAACGTAGTAAATCAAAATGCAACAGTCAAGAGCAGAGGCTATGAAACCAACGGAGGCAAAAAAACATGTTAAAGCTTCTTGCATACCTAACAAGTGACGAATCAAAAACGCACATTAATGTGAGAAGTCACACTACATGTTACAACTTCTTATAAAGCTAGTGTCTCAGCAAACGAGTAAAAAAACTGAAACAAAGGGAATTGGAAAGACCTACCGGAGGTATAATACCATAGCTCTGTCCTTCCCAGTAAGGGACATTGCCTTCATGATTGATCACAATATGGCATGTTTCCCCAGGAGCCTTTGGACCTACGAGCCTTTCTACAGAAACAATGGTTCCTGTGTATGGAGCTTTGGCCTTGTACAAATGCAGAGGAGGTTCCTTGACATCTTCAAGCTCTAGAGGTGCAACTGCAACTTTTGATGTGGAAGCTTGTTGCACAGACATACATACCACCGACTGTTTTCTCAGTCTTAAGTTCTTTGTTTTGAGGTCCAACGTATAGTCAGGAGCCCATAATTTATTCCCAAAGCTTACACTATGTGTCTGCATAAAAGGAGACATGTTCATATGTTACGGCTTATGTATTTTTGACATTTACAAGCAGAAGCTATGCTATTGGATTAGCAGCCAAATGATTTAAAAGGAATAAAGGAAGCAAAACATGAAGCGAACAGTCCAACTTATTACGGAATACAAAGTAACATAGCATATCAACATCTAAACTCAACACTTACTAATCAATACTCCATATTTGACTTCAACCAAAACACATTGTTGACAACTATATCATTATTTATTACCTTTTACATGATTTATAACGCATGCTTATAAACAGAATGGCTTTTATATCAAAGACCAAAATGGCATAATGAACATAACCACAAAAGATTAACCGCCCCAAGAAATTTTAATGTAGAACCCCATAGTTGAACCAGCATCTATACACAGTACACACATTGCAGTATCTTCAATAAGTATTTTAAGGTGAAGCAAATACCATGCTATCCTATGGAAGCGAATAAAGCGAACGAGTTTGAGCATAACGAAATAAGTATCTTAACATTTTAAAAAAAAAAAATCATGAAATTTTCAGCACTAATGAATGTGTCAAACTAATTACTCAAGATGGGGAAAAAAAGTGAATATCTCAATCTAAACCATGAAAATACTGATAAATGTAGTGTAGAAATATAACTGATACAAGAGGTGATAGCATAAGAGTATCCATAGAATATCCGCACCGTATCAATGTCATGTATAAATCATAGATATACTCGTACATAGGGCTACTAAAAATCATAAGTTTGCATAAAACCTTAAAAACCACAAAAAAAAGGTGCATACGCCCTATACGATTTATAAGGGTACGCGTGCTTTTACCATCAAAGTTTTCAATATTTTTAAAAAATGCCATTGATGATTGGTAGCACTGGATAAGCGAAACCAAAGATTTGATAATTAATAAGATAAGCGTAAGCTCACAAGTCACAACTTAGAAATACTTCATGCAGCATTGTAGCAGGTAATTATAGTACTAAACTTACCATACATTATAAACTCTTTAAAAAGCACCAAAACTAGCTTAAGTAAGCAATACATACATAATGAAGGATCAATTAGATAATGAAACTTTGTATAAGGCTATAAGGTGATCAATTACCTTAAAGGTGGATCCTTTGACAGATGAATCATTTGTGATTGGGACAGCAGCAACAGACACCTATAACATTACAAACATATGTATACAATTATAAGCTTAACATAAGCTAATTTGATCTAAAACAAACTATTGATTTAATGTGATTGCGAAAAAAATAAAATAAATAAACAAATAAACCAAAATATTTAGCAATTTACAGAAAAGTGCAAGAGAATCAAAGTGAAAATGAAAGTCAGGAAAAGACCAAAGGGTTTGACTTTTTTTGGAACTACTACAAACACCAACAAAATTAATCATTCAAAGATTAAAAAGCAGCTAAAATTTGATCATAAAAATTCAAAAAGATGGGATTTTTATGTCAAATTCGTAAAACCCATCACCAAAAATTGATTTAATTGAACAAATCATGGAAATTTGAAGATACCCCAGAAAGTAAAAATCCTGCATTTTTAAAAAACAAAGAGAATAGATTAATGAGGACAAACCTTGGCGATGGCAGAATGAGCCATGATTGTTAATTAATTGATTTGATTAATCGATTAATTAAATTTCAGAAGAAATTGAGAGAGAGAAAATGAAAGAGTGAAAATGGAGAAGAGAGTGAGAGACTTTAACAAGGGAAAGTGACAGCCTTTGGGAAGTTGCAAAGGGCAGTTTTCAGGGTGGCGGATCTTCTGTATGTATGTGATGTTAATTATAATATTGAATTTTACCGAAATTAGTGACTAATTAATGGTGGCTAATACACTAATTAGGAAATTGAAATTGATTAAGTTATTTGAGTCATGTATGTGTGAAGTTGTGAACTGTGGTTTGTTGGTTGCTAATTTGTTATCACCAAAGGGCAACCAAGGTGCCGTCTTAACCCCTGCTACTTGCCTACTTGTTGGTTGCTATTTGGGTAGTTTAATCATTGTTTATTCCATCTTATGTTGCAAGTGTTTACCCATACAATGTATACCAATAATGCAAAATTTCATGTCAAATTGTGTCATCGATTTAGTATAAATAATTAATTGATTATAAAGTCATTATTTTTATTTTTTTCTAAAAAGTGACGGTGTTTTGTTTTTTTGTTGGTGTAATTTTTAGGTTAAAATGATTTGTGATGGATAAGTTAGACCGTCTGACAAGAGAATAACTCTACGAGTACTTTGTTTTGTATTTGGTGGGCAAATCGCTCGTGCAGGATGGGATTACTTAATATTTTGATCAAGCAAACAATCTTGTCTTGTTTCTTATAGAATGGAATAAAAAACTAACTTATTTTGGTGTATAGAAAGTTACAAAACATAGTCATGTAGATGAGATTTGATCTCAAGGCTTAAATACTACGAAGTAAATTTCAAATACTCTAAAGTCTAAACCAACTAAAAGATAGTTGTTACCAAAGTACAAAACCAACATTATGTTTTCTCTTTGATAATGTTGTCCCTACTAGGTTACTAGTTTTTTGTTTTTTCAATCAATTACTGCAGTACTACATCTATTTGTACACGACTACACTAGCCGTCTAGCCATTGGTCGTATCCCCCATTCGGCCATGCTTAACGACTAATCCCTTCATGACTCAATAATTAACCCTTACTGTGCCATCTTCAACTCTTCTCTTTGCTTCTTCCTAGTTCCTACAGTTCTAATTTCTAAACTACCACCATTTGAGTCCTCAGGCGAATGCTACAGTCTGCGACACATTAAATTTACGTTATGATACATTGTTGGGCCTCACATTAGTTAAGGTTCACAATTCACAAGGCATTATTAGGAATGGATCAAAGACATATATGGCCCACCTATATATGACATTTTCGACGGTCCAACACTAAGGGCCCATCGACCATATCAAGTCTTTGCTTTTTCATCAAGCATACCCCCCCGGCCCCTTCCTTACGCCTGGGCCTATGTCTTTGTGCACTTTGACTTTTTTTTTTTTTTTTTAACCTTCTCATGTTACTCGAATCTGATTTTTGTCATTTTAAATTACCTTTAACAAAGAATAAAGTTGTAATGATATGATCCTTTTTTTATTATGAATTCTTATTAGATAATCATAATGTGAATACAAATTTAATTAAGATGTTCTTAAATGCAGAATAAGATATTATAGTGAATTATTGAACCATGCTACTCTTGTAGTCTTGTTAGATGAGTAATTAGCTTCAACATCTTTGACATGGGTTGGACCATTAGAGTATCAGTTTACATATGTCTCGATGAATAATTTAAAAATAGTAATTTTGATATTGTTCCGCGAAATAATAGTTCAAAAGTATAAATTAAATTTCGTGTCATTTATCTCTATCTTCAAGCACCCGAGAAGCAAAAAATTAGAAGTTAATGCCAGTATTGACCTTAGGCTTAGTACCAGTACAAGAAATGAAGAAAGTGGACTCATACATTGACTTTTTAGTACTAAAAATCAAATATTAATTCAAGGAATTAAAATAAGTAGGAGGCTACCTTAGCATATTGTCAAACATGAAAAATGCTATTTTATGGTTTTTGTAGTCTCGAGATTGGATCTGATGAGCCGGATTGAATTGAAAAGGCAAAATTCCCATATTATTCATGTTATGTAGGTTGTAGACTTGTAGTTGTAGCTATTTGTGAAATCAAAGCTATTATTTGGTGGTGATAAGTTAGGTTGTACGGAGTCGGGAACGGGGTCAAAAACGAATACGGATACTAAAAACGGCTACCGTGAAAAATATTGTTAATGAGTACTTAACATGAAAAATCGGAATCGTCCCCAATACAGATACGAATCGGATTCGGAGACGACTGCCCATTAAAAGTACTCATACAACATAGGTTATAAGTGATAAGTTGATAACTAATATAAGGTCTATGTTTTTGTTCCAAACTCCCCCTATGCAATCATTTTGGTTTTTTATCCAACAAATAATCAAATGGTTAGTTAGCAAGTTCTTTACAAGGACAACTGGACAATCAAATTTAGGCTAGCTAGCCCCTATAACTTTAATTAATTTGTTGTAAAAAAAGCATGATGAAGTGAAATAAACATGAAGTATAAATTTTTGAAGATCATGTCGTAAGAAAATTTGTTCAAAAGTTGAAATAGTTTTGTCAACCAAAAAGGGCACGCACCTGAGAAAATTTCTTAAGTTTTTTCTTTTACAAACAGAAATTAAAATTATATTATCCAAAGAAAGAATTGGTAGATAGATAGAAGAAAAGAAGTTATTGACCTATTTGTGATAATGTTGGTTAAGATATATAGAACAGGGTCAAAGGTTTTATGAGTATTACGGTTAGTACCGTATAGTTTAGTAAACGTAATTAAGTCATTGATTCAAAGTTTGATTAGATGTGTTTAATCAAACTTTGATCACCAACCCAAATACCTTCAACAACAAAAATAAAGGTGTAAATTTCTATCTTTCAAGTAAGCTACATGCATCTTGATTATAAACTTCCCACTATTTTGGATCGTAAGATTGAGCAATTATAATGTACGCTTTATTTAATGAACATATACATACAGAGTAATACTTATTACTCATATAGTCATATTATTTACACTAATTATAACTAGTTGAATTATTCATCAGACCGCTCGTCATATTACTCCTGTTAGGTTCAACAAAATGTTTGGCGTGTGATCGAGTGATGAGACATATACGTAATAATTAAAAATTACACATAAAAAAGAGATATTCCGTATTATAATTTGTAGTCAACATTATCATAGAGATTATCCAAATACAATATACGTACAAAACTAGTTACATACTCTTACGTATTACACATACTATTGTATACTATCAATATAGCTGTTTTTTTTTTTTGGTGCAATGGTGCTAAAAATATAGCTGTAGCATTATATGAATTAAAGGTTTATAATAGTTTACTAATTAGCTAGTCCATTAATTAGGTTATAAGCTGAGACGTTGAGTTTCAATTCATTGGTAAAGATATTTGTTGTATCTGTATTGCACGAGATGCATGTACTTACGTATTAGTTACGTGGTATATTTCTCCATTCATAATTATTGACTGCTTATTAGAGTGAGGTGTGGAATTGAGACCATGACACTAACACGTCGTCGTACCAACTCTTGTTGTTTTATACCTTATTGAATTGCCTTCTACATTGGTCCCATCAAAGTTGCGAAAACCAGTCATCTAAAGTGGAAATTAACAAGTAAAGCAAAGATAATTAAAGATGGTAAACTTTTAAATTATGACCTAATTTGTTGTTTCTATTTGGAATATTGCAACCTTAGCTTTTAGAAATAGAGATAAATTTTCTCAATATATGGAGTGTAACAAAAAATAATAATAATAATAATTTTGTGAGCATTTGTTTGATTTTTGTTTGATGCTTAACAAATATAAGTTACTATTAACTTATTAGGTAAGCAAGTAATTTTAATTTGAAAAAGTAAACAAAGATCATATTCATGGTAAACAGGTAAAGAAATAAAAAAAAAAAACATATACAACATGTTAAATAAATAACATAAAAGTATATTATCAAAGTAAAAAGCTGATGGTGTCGATTTTTTATTAACGTAGTTTTCATATGTTCCGACATCAAATGTATCAAAATAAAATTACATATAAACATATAATGTTGAAAGTTTCAAATATATAAATAATTTAAATAGAAACTTCTCATTGATTAATAAAAGAACGTACAAAGTACAATTACTAATAATACAAAGGGCAACAAACAACATACGACTATGATAAACAAAAAAAAAAAAGAACCAAAAACTATAATTCAATTAGTCACATAGTGTATATTGATGTATACAAGTAATAGGAAATTAGAAATCACTACTAAATAATTATTTAGTTAATGACAAAACATGATACAATCCAAACTACCAATAAATATTAACGATTTAAAATAAAAATAATACTCTGTAGTAATTTTGACATCTTCAAATTAAATATAACGCTCTTACAAATAGATTATATCGAACATAAAATATTTTGTTGTAACTCCTATGGTGCATGCCAAATATCAATTAACCAAAACAATTAGTTTTAAAAGATGATATTCTTGACTAACCTCTTAATGATATATATACAAAGTAGTCGTTATATATTTGTGTCAAAATTAATCCACAATAAATATTTATACACCACATGCCACCCCACACTAATCACCCCATCAATCCATAATCAAACACACAAATTAGTTTGTACATAACACAAATACAAAAGAAAGAACACTCATCTTTTTCCCCCATTTTCACTTTCCCTTTTTGCTGCTTTAGCTTTTTCTCTCTCCTCTTGGCTCTCACCCAACTTCCCTCCAATTTCCACCCACTTATTTCCCCCAAATCTCAATGACCTAAACTTCATCTTCCTCCATTAATGGCGTCCACGACGCCAATCTCCATCGGAGCTCCACAACCATGGCCATCTTCATCATCTTCTTCACCATCTCCATCTTCCTCCAAAGCTTACAACTACCGCGGCAACGATTGCTCTAATCCACTTTGCTCTTTTCAGTGCCCTCAATTTTGCCCTGTTTTCCCGCCACCTCCTCCTTTCTTCTTCAACAACGCCGCCGACTCGTCCAATGATGACTCCTCCTCCTCTCGCATCTCTCCGTTAATGGCGGCGTTAATCGCCGTCCTCGCCGCTGCTTTCCTCTTGCTTTTCTACTTCACCGTCATCTCTAGACTTTGCCGCAACCGCCGCCGTCGCCGTCAAATCAACAGCCGTCTCCTTAACTCTCATCGCGTGGACTCCTTAATCCACGACCCGACCCGGCCCGAAACGGGGAATTCGGGCCTAGACGACAACTTCATCCGTCAGATCACGGTGTTTAAGTTCAGTAGATCGGATAACCTAATCGACGGCACAGAATGCGCCGTTTGTCTTAGCGAATTCAACGAAGGGGAGAATCTTCGATTAATGCCGAATTGCGAACACGCTTTTCATATTCCTTGTATTGATGAATGGCTCAAGTCGAATTCTAACTGTCCGCTTTGTCGATCGTCGATGAATCCTGCTCCTCCGCCACCGGCTGTGAGGCCTCCGGCGACGGTGAATACAACGGCGAGTGTTGCTGCTTTGCGTGTTCAGAGGAGTGATGACGACACCGTTTTGGTGATCCATGAGTATCCCGTTGAGCTGGTGGTGGACCCACCGTTGTCGACTCAAGTTGATGATCAACATCAGGTAGGAAGTCGTGGTCGTGAGTGTCGGAATGATACTACTGAAAATAAATCAGAAATTATTAATAATAACAATAATTCAAGGTGAAATGAAATTATATGATTATAATTATAATAATATTACAACTGCAAATTTTTTTATATTTTTTTTTTGTATATTTTTATTACTATCCTTTATTATTATTGTTACTTGTAGTGAAATTGATTAGATTTATGGAAAGATTCATAACTAATGAGTCTGAGATTTTTATACTTGTTGTTTGATTGTAAATTTTGCCTAAATTGGAGGGATTTATTTGATCTTGATTTTAATTTAATTTAATTTTGCTAGATTATTGCCAAAAAAACGCTCATTTTTCGAATTAATGTAGATATGCGACTACTACTAATAATAGGTCATTTAATATTGAGATTTTTTTTTTTTTATAAAATGAATATTCTAAGTCTATGGTAAGTAGAATTGTGATTGCAAAAAAACAAAAAATGGAAGCATCTAAATGATGGCAATGGGTTGGAGGGTACAATACAAAGAAGTAAAGAACAATTAAATTAGGGAAAAAAAAAAAAAAAAAAGGAGGGAAAATGGTGATTAGAAATGGAGGATAAATAATGGTAGAAAGTCAAAATGAGTCACATGGATAGTTGGCCGGTGGTTTACTCAATAATTCCTTCTTTGTTTACTTAAAATGATAGCATTCATACATTCATTCTGTGATTTGTCCATGGTTTTGTGGAGTTATAGTATATTTTTGGAACATACTAGAAATGAGATCATAGTACTCCATCAATAACCATTAATGTTTTATGCTTCTTTACTTGTTGTTTTCTTTATTAAAGAAGAATAGGTGCTTGTGCTTTTACATTTCATTTACTTTTTGCCTGAGAAGTGAGAATCCATATAGGAAAGATAAACAGGAGTAACACTTGTTTTTTGGTTATCAATCTGTTCAAAATTAATTGCTACTCTAGACAATACGTTAGTTAATTAACTAAACTAACTTTCGAAGCTACTTGCTCCATTGTTGGATAGTAACGCGGAATTATAAAATCTTGCAATGCATAGAATTCATGTACTAAGGGCCTGTTTACTTCAGCTTAAAATCAGTTTAGTTCAGCTCACTTCATCAGTTCAGCTTAGCTCCGATCAGTTCAGCTCAACTCTTCTCTTATTTTACTACTCGTTAATCCTTCATAAAAAAACTTTCAGTTCAGCTCAGTTCAATTCAGTTCAGCTGTTTTCAGCTGAAGTAAACAACAGGCCCTAACATGCTCTTGTATTTGAACTTGTCTGTTAAAAAAGGTTTTTATTTGAATGGATTGTGTTTTTAGAACTTAATTGATGCCTTGTTTAATTTAATTAGCTTTGAAACAAACACGAAATCCCTCCAGCTTGACCTCAGTCTATTCACTAGCTCAAAGCCTCAAATGGTCATCTGTTTCCAATTGTATCGATTCATTGTGTGTATATAATATCTTGGTAACTTCAAGGTGTACTTAAAACAGTTAAAGCAAGTTCTGCCATGTTAATTTTTGTTCATTTGATTTTTTTTGCTCGTCCGAATACACCTGCTGTACAAACTCATGGTCTTACAATGAAATTTGTTTCCAGCGACCCCAGTTGGGTACTGGAAATTGCACAATTGTGCTTACAAAGCAGATAAAAAATTGGTACACCAACATGTTTTGTCATTGATGTATAGACGTATAGACGGTATAGTGTGTTTCACTGCACCAAGGAATGATGCAAAATGGTGGAGAATTGGAGAAGCAGAAAATAGTCGTGGGTGAAAACTCCAGAAAACAGTAGACTGTATAGACCAGAAGAGGTCAAAATTTGATATGGAATTTGATTGGTAGGCAGCAACTTCTGGAATTTGGAAAGACTACACTGTACTGTCCTACTGTCTCAGAATTTGGTTTTAAAACTCATCAACCTACCAACACCAATTTATAAATTGACTAGGGCATTGGCCACTTGATACAAAAACAAATTAAAATTTAATTACAAAGTAAAAGCTGAAAATTAATTACATTGTAAATATATCCCTAAATATCAACTATCAATTTAGATTTTTAGTTGAATCGATCATTTGATATGATATTAAAGCTAACATGATATAAATGTCAAAAATTCAAATCTCATTTACTCCCTCCTTTGTAAGCAATATTATTAAACACCGGTTGTATAGCTCATGTTACATCCGCATCTGAAACCCAATAAACTTTCGAAAGATGGAGTGTCATAGATTATGATGTATATTTTCTAACTTTCAACCATCAACTTAAATTTTTGGTCGAGTTAAATCTTTAATAAAAAAGACCTTGCTCCAATACTTGATAAGCCAACCTGTCCATTAACCAAGTCTACTTGCAAAGTCTCAAATATTTTTTGTATCAAGTATTAGTCTAGTAACCATCTACATTGGTTGTATAGATTAGATTATGAGCATAATACATATGTAGAGAAAATTTACATAACCTAGTAGGCTAGTACAAATGCAAAGTCAATGTGTTTTTTCTTTTCCTTTGAAAAAATGAACAGAGGTCATCAATGACTTCAAAATTGCAACTATAGTAGAAACACAATACAATATTATCCTTGCCAAAAAAAAAAAAAAAAAAAATAAAA
>PYUH01000044.1:859609-888961 GCA_016808085.1 Suaeda aralocaspica | reverse complement strand
AAAAAAAAAAAAAAAACAATACAATATTACCCAGATATTACTGTACATGTATGGATTTAACCAAGAGGAAATATTACTTCTTGAATCTCTGAAATTGCAAAAATTCCTGTAATTGCCTTCATCTACAAGTGTCCTTTCCCTTTTCTTCGATCGTCCAAAGCCTGTTTTTAAATTGAATGAATTTAGAAAATCTGAAAGCAAGTACGAAGAAATTTGCAATTAAAATAAAAAAGGCTAAATTAGATTAAAAAATAAAATGAAGTGAGATATAATTATGTAATCATTGTCCAAAATGTGATTAATTGACTTATTTTTAGCAATAGGGCAAGAAAAGTAAAAGCTGACTTCTGCCTATATGCTGTTCAATACTTTACAGAGAAGAACAGGGATAAAGTTCTATTGCATATTTCCAATAACTCTAGCAATATAAACAAAAGGAATGTTTAGTCATCATAATTAAGTAATCGTGGCGGATGTTCAACTGTAAGCCAATATGTAAATACGTACATAGAATCATGCACAACGTAGTTCACAAGGGGGGAAACGACAACCCTCTATGCTTCAAAAAGTCACAATGAGGAAACTATGTGAAGATGACCAAATAGCGAATGCAAGCTAATGAACAAAAATGGCAGAACACAACAGTTTGACTCATCAAATTTTACATCATTCCATCCTCAAAAGAAGAAATATTACCTTGCTTTGGAACATTCTAATAGTTAACACAAGAGTGTCCCGCATTCTGTAGGAAAAACATCAGAAATTAGACAGAAGGAAAACGAAGGATGTGTATTGCAGATGAACTGATAGAAAAGCATAAATGTTTCAAAGTTCAGACTGCATAAAAGGAATTAGCAATTAGTTCCATTATGCAGGAAAGCTTTAATGGATGTAATGGTTCTCATCGACCAGCACCAACACTGTAACTCTACTGCAATTCAATCGAACTGCCTATCTGGCTACAAGAAAAAAATTCCAAGTGACCTCAAGTCTCACCTTACATCAGTTAATTGATAACAGTACTAGATTGCCTCATCAAGTTGAGAGAACATGGTTAACAGTAATAGTAAATATTTTCACAAAGGACATTTTCATATTGTCCACTTTGGCTTTTAAGTTCAAAAATTTGGAGCACACACAATAAAACCAAAATCAAGGCATGTACATAAAAAATTCTGATTTTATGGCACCAATACAGATAAAAAATTAACAAGCGGAGTGTTATATTACCGCACATCATTGTATGTTCTAAAAGGGTGTGAAGTTCCATTCATACATGTTAGAACAAACTGTGCTGAAAAGCCACCAGGAATTTTTATCTGCAACAACAACTACGAAGTAAAATACATAGAAATACATACCCAAAGTATGAATACAGACAAGCCCAAAAATAACAATTTATTGCAGCAGAAGGTAGTCAGAAGACCCAGAATTGTGTAAGACCAGATTGGTTTCCTTGATGTTCCAATATTGGAAATCATCAACTGATAGGGCAATACAATCAATTGCAAGAGCTCCCTTGGTTTGATGGGGAAAAGGGGTAATGTGGGTAGGGTGAAGGTCTATGAAAAGTTCCTTTCTCAAACATACCGACAAGTTCTCTGAAAATTTCTCAGTAATTTCAACAGTTTCTGTCTTATTGATCATCACTTGAAAGCCTGAACGTCGCAAAATAAATGTTGCTTCTTCCCAGTTTTCAAGTGTGTTGAACTGTTTGATATGCATTAAACAAAAAGTTATCATTTCACTGTCAACAACTCAACAAGCCTTATAATACCCAATGAACTTGTCAAACATAAAACAGAAAGCATAGACACAACATGAGAGCCATCAAACTTGTGCGTCAACATTTAGCTACACAATTACACGAAAGCATGGAACACACGTTTACTTCATTAATATTGCCAACACCTTCTCCAATGAAAAAGACAAGAGGAGGAATAAAAAGGGTCATGAATGCAACATGTTAAATAAAACAGAAGAAAACCGTATTGACCATATGAGGTAGATGTTAAATGCTTCTATGTTTGATGCAGATCAGCAAAACTTACCAGCACTAGAACCCTGAAATCAGCTTGGCCTTTAGAAATGTACGAATCAATCTCTGCTTGCATATCTGGGTCTAGCAAAGAAAAAAAAATCATCTGAGGAAGATAAGTTGTGCTTATACTACTTGACCCAACAGAAAAATAACAGATAACTGTTTCGAAAAAAAAAGAGAGCTGCTGGACTCGCTAGTTGAACACTCGCACGAACAGTGCGCACCATATTCTAAGGATTTGAGTAAACAAGAAAGAGATATAGGCTTACCACATGATATCTTATGCTGGTCATTGGCAAAGCGTCTTACGAGCTCACCCTGATAATTGTAACAGAAAAGGTTAGGCATCCTTTTAGGACTGAGTCAACCGACACTTGGCATTTCTCTACAAAAAAAATGTCCCTCTTCTCAAGGATAATGTATAAATCTTACTATACCAAACATTATTAATCATATACTTTCTCATCAGCACTACACTCATTGATGTTTGTTATAAGTTCTTCTATTTGCAAATTCATTTTTCCTCATCAACACTACGAATGAGATGCGTAAAAAGAGTAATTTCCATCAAAGAACTACATGGACAAGTGGACAAATATAATCTTTGCATCACATGGATTATTAATGTAGACATATAACCAACTTGGACTAGCTATGTTACAAGTATATCTTATATTATAAGACATGAAACAATCAGATTCTGTAAAAATACATAATTGATTACTGGCAGAATAACATATGGATTCTGCATTTAATATCCTGGTAATAGCTACTGGGTTAAAGCTTGTTTTTTTCAAAGAACATTAAAACTTCAACCGAGAGTTGGACTTAATAAAAGGAAATTCATCAAACGCCCATGAGCCAATTGCCAATACAGAGCATAACAGACACAAACATAAAAGAGAATACCTGACGACCATTCTCATCCATCGGGATGCACTCGACAGCAATACACTTGTCAACATCATCAGCTGTAACTACATACTCTGGGTTGGTAGCACCTGAATAGTGGACATAGGTTGATCAAAGTGCAGTCCAAACTGTCACATGACAGAACATAATCATGTAATCTACCAGTCCAGAATTATGTAATCATGGTTCCAGAGGTAAAATACAGTTAGATATTACGCCATTACCTTCAATGTAGTGTCTGGTCCCATCTTGGAGATGACGAACCCACTATCATCCAAAAGCACAACAATTAGGGATGGAAGAAGTGAAAATGGCCAACATGTTCCTTGGAGGAACCTTTACTATTTTACCTGAAATATGCAAAGAGTTGTGCCTCGTACAGGGTAACCACACCCCAGAAGACTGCATCCTGGTATTGCTTCTCCAGTTATTTGAAAACCTTCTATTCCAGGACCATCATCTACAGAACTCAAATCAGTGTCAAAATTAACAACTATACACAGATTCATCGATTAAAACATAATCATATTTAGCTGCGCACAGAATTATAATTTGCATATAAAGTTCACCTTTCAGATGTGGTGTTCTTATATTCCTATTAATGAAAGCTATAGGAATGTTTTTATTTTTCTATACTTTTTTTACTTAGGTTGGTTTATACTACATTAAGTGAGATGGAGAATGGAGCAAAACTTCAATGCATGAATAGGGCAAGTGTAAATTTGTTGCGTGAAGGAAATTCTGATACAGAGAAACAGCATTAGTAATGGTTTCTTAAAAAATCCTTGCATACAAAACCACAGCAGTACAAATATTATAAAAAAATGTAAAAGTTTCAATAAAATCAGAGCACCTGCACAGAATTTCACTTTATGATTAGTGATGATGTTATCATGATTGATGAGTCCATGACTGACAAACCATTATACACAATTACAGATAAAGCACAGTAATTCAATTCACTTGTTGATGGCAATAGAAGGGAACCAAATCATTTTTGGTACATAAGTTCGAATTATATTTAATTGCTGAAAGGCAGATGCATCTCACCGTAATATAGCGAGTTCCCATTATCATAATCCTGTCTTCCAGGTGACAAATTATTAGTTGTCGGTGCATATTCTTCAGCTGCTTGAATACTGGATATCGACTTTTCTTCATTCTGCAATAATCAGTGAATAGTAAGGACGTTTTAAAACTTGACACAGCACATCATAATTGAAACAAGAAAGCAAAGTGCCTTGGCAATATGAAACAATCAAACTCCCATAGTCCTCCCAAGCCTAGGCAGGCTTCCATAGACATAACTCACATAAGTGAACTACTTCACTGTCATCAAGGCATCAACTTTTCAAGACACACCATACACTCTCCCTGAAAACCAATAACAATGCAGGGTGCATCACAGTTTCCAACAAAGCATGCAACTGCTAAAAAACAGTTGGTTCTAATAAGATAAACGTAAAAGCACCGAAAACGAGGGCCAGTCGACCCCAAAGGCCCACAACAAGAATGGTTTATTGCATTGGTACCATAGAAGCTGACCGCATATTCCCTTTGTTTCTTCTTGTTGGTAACACTTTCCCCATTGTCCCTTCTTGTTGGTAATACTAAATTCCATTTTTGACAAAGACCCCCCAACGCCCCACACCAATTTAACTTTTCCACCACCTATAGATATATAAATTTTTTCTTTCCTTTTTAAATTATTAAAATCCCACATTTGTCATCGATTTCAAACCTACTCTCTCTTTTCTACCTTTTCTTACACAAATCCCACAAATACTCTCTCCCCTCCCTTGGTATCTCTTGCTGTCAGTAAACAAAAACCATCATTAGGATCGGAGGGAGTATATGCTACTTCAAAACATAAAGATCCCTCACAATTCATAGACTTGGGGTTTGCAAGCAACTTTACCGTGGGCTGGTAACTATTGGGTTTGGCTCGAGAATAGTCCTCAGGGTACTGATCCCGACCAAGATTCCTTAACTCCCTTGTATTTTCCTACAATAATCAGAGACATGTATTTATGAGCTTTCATTTCTATAATTCCATAGGTTATGGTAAAACATGTGACTTTGTGGAAGTCACGCTACGCAACGTTGTTGAAAGGGGTTACCTCTAGCTTCTGATGCAGTTGATCATACAAGTGCTGCACAATCATCCACCAGACAAAAGGCACAAACAAATAAGAAAAAAGTAATGTCAACAATGCACTCAGGAAATCAGAGCCTCAAACTTTTTAACCAAGGTAATATAATAAGAGTTCTACAAGATAAACAAATGGAAGTGATATAACATTTATAAATGTTAGCAATTGAACTCAATTTAAAGTTCAGGTAATCAATTAGATTCAGAATCAAGAATTCAAGTTCGCCTTAAGACTAATAATGAAGCAAGAAATGTTGACAGTCGACAGTTTTTTAATCGATATCCATTTGTAAAGTAAATTCAATTTAAAAAAAAATCAGAGGAACTTCTGCTTCAATGGTTGAAAAGCCGTAAATAATTGCTTCTATCTATCAGCGTCTGGTATAAATCTCCCCTAAATTACAAATAATCAACGCAAGCTCAAAATGTATAACAAAGCTAAGAGGACAGTCACCAGACCCCTCACAAGGAGAAAAGGTAGGTACCTTAGATGACATTTTTGCTGTGTGTCTTGAAGTAGGCTAATCTGATTGCTTTACTAGGGGAAAAGGCCTTGAATAACAAGATAAGGAATTATCAAATATTTTCACAGCCTTTTATTTTTCTGGGGGAGGGGATTTGTGAAATGGCTTTGGATAAGTGAGGCATGAACTGATGGACCTAAAAGGGCGATGAAAACCATTTTCAATTTGCACAATTCTGGACATAGCGACATACACTAATACCCCGTCATAGTTTTCTTGAAAATATTTTGTTTCTTTACTTAAGTGCTAACACCATTAGTAGTAGTGTAGTACTGTTGGTTACTAGGAAAAGAATGTTTTGATATTTAAAAACTGTCGGTTTATTTTCACAGCTACACTAATTAGTTAAGACAACTTAAAAAGCATGCTGATGATGATACATTCTATACAATGCACTTCTTTGCCAGGGAAGTAGCTAACTCCTATGTCATTTAGTTAAATAAAAGATAATTGCCTACTTTGATGGCTCTTCATACCATCACATTCATGGAAATGGAAGAGGCATTTGTCACGCCTGGCCATGTGCCAAATTCAGCCAACAAACCAAGCAAAGATGTCATGAAGATGTATCTCTGTTCTTCTGCATCCTAAAAGAGGAAATAAAATTCAAGATCAGCAAAAACTATGCACTAAAAATTGAGCTAATAAGATGAAATTTGATTTAGCTCTACAATAGTTACAATAAGACAGGTGCTATGAATAGGCACTAAATTTTTTATAACAGATTCAAGATGGCAGTTCAAACCAACAAGATTTAATTGTCTCTTTTGGATTTTATTTCAAGATGGTGATATGTTCTTACTTCTTTACTATAGCAATAAGAAAGTCTTGCATAAGATAAGTGATAGGTTAGAGATTTGATTCCGTGAAGTCTATATAAGATAACTAGATAAGTGATAATCTTAGTGGATGAACTTGGGATTAAAGATAACTTTTTAATAGCAAATCGATTTATTTAGACAATCTTATTAAATCAACTTTACTTGCTATAAAGCACAGTTGCTATAAAGGACCTAGAGTTTTGATGTTTTGGATACTCGAAAACACTTAGAAAACTTTTCAAAAACGCTTCTGAAACTTCATTTAAAATCAGAAAGATTTCCCATAAAAAGAAACTTCATGTGATGTTATATCAAGCGTTTTTCTTTTTTCCATATTCCCTTGAAAACCCTAAAAAAATAATTAATTGCTTTTCTAATACCACGTTATTAGCTTTCTAGGCGATCTCAATTGTCGGCAGGCCTTCTCTTGATTTAAGCAGTAACATGTAATATTTTAAGCTAATATTTTTTCGAGTCCTGAAAAGCGTAACTTATTGCCTTCGTTTTTGGCTTTTGAATGGCCTACGGGGCTTCATCTTGCTTTCCCAAAATTTCACTCACTTGTTTCAGATAACCTAAGAATGACCCACAATTGTTTTTAGCCTCTTAAACTTGTTATGTTTTCTCTTTAGAGGAATCTTGTACTAAAAAGGGAACACTAGTCTTTTCGCTCTCCCGAAACTCGTCTTATGACCTTTCGAACTCCAAAAAACTGTTCGCGAGCCTACTTTTGGCCACAGTAGCACATTGTAAAATTTTCGGCAATTTTTTTACGTGAACCCCGGAAGTCTAGAACCTTTGAAAACTGTGAATGCCTTCATTTCAACCTCCAAAGAGTTGTCCTGGACTCTATCTTGTTTTCTCCTTTTATGTCTATCACGTGTTGTTGGTGACCCTACGACACCTCATATTCATTTTCAGCCTCTAAAAACTTGTTCTCCTTCCTCTTTAGATAATTTCAAAAAAGACACATTAGACTTTTCACTCTTGGGTCTCGTCCGACCATAAGAACTCTGAAAAGTTGTTCGAGGCCCTCTTTTGATCATAGTAGCACATTGTAAAATTTTCAGACATTGTATAAATATAAAATTTGTGTTAGCCGCTTTCACTATTCCCAACACTAAGGTCAGTACGGGTGGCAATAACTTTATTAGGTCGAAGCATAGTCAATGTTTTATTCAAGATTTATTTTCTAGTTTGTAATAACATATAAAATTATATGTTTTTGTATAAGATATTTATGTTTTTGTTTACAATGTTTTTGAATTATTTTCCTCTACGTTTCTCCGTTTCCTTGTTTCCGTGCTAAATAGTTTACTTGTAGAAAATAATTTGACCCAAGCTAAACTTATGCTGCTTCAAAAATCAAAATTATTGGAATATCCCATAACCACTATCATCATCAATATATATAGAGGAGGATAGGTAGGTTTGTTAAACAGTTGGGCGGCAGGAGTTGGGATACAGAGAAGAAAGACTCTTCTTACCTTTAAATCATTGGTTAGTCTTACATTCTCTTCCAGATCAGCTTTTCTGTGCATAACTGCATTCAAGGCTGAAGTTATTGATTCCTTTTGTTTTTCATCCATAGCCTATAACATCAGGAGTTGGATTAGTGATCACAAATGTCCCGTAGCATACGGTTTGACAGATACAAGATAATGACAGGGAAGAAGAATTTTGTAGAACACAAACCATACGCAAATCAGAAAACTTTCTCTCCAAAGCATATTTCTCATTCAGTAGCTGCATCTCCTGTTATTTTAAGAGAAGACACAAGATCATTCCCTGGCAAAAAAGAAGCAGCAAAAAATGGAAAATAATGAGTGACAATTAGCTACACAGTTCTACCTTAATATGGGCTTGAGTAATTTGTCGTCTAAGCAAAACGATCTCATGTTCTTTTGCCTTGGTTTGCCCAAAAAGTTCCTGTTCATTGATAATTAAGAAGTTATTTTATGTTTAACTTCAAAAGAAGTTGAAACTAAATATATACTTGTGTAAAGTTAAATGTTATGAAACCTTTTGCGCCTCAGAATCAGTTAAACTACCATCTCTTTTGAAACCCAATGAAGAAGAATATCCATTTTCATGCCTAGAGATAAATAAAATAAAATATATCCACATTAGAGGGTAAAGACCAAAGACATCGAAAGCTTGCATAACACTAAAGTAAACAATACAAATAGGTAGGCAAGGTTCAAAAAATGAAAACCTGTTTGAGTGTGGTGCATCATTATTTGTTGACATCAGACTAAACCAGCTCAGTTTTCAAGCATGCAACATCCAAATGCTTAAATGGAAGCTATCTCCATTCTCCAGAGCCTAAGCAAAGTTGCATAATTTCTGCCTGCTTATAATTTCCTGGTGCCCGTCATCCGGAATACAGCACCACTGCGAAAATGGCACAATCAACAAGATTTCTTACATTAGGAAACCAAGAGAACAACAATTACTGAACCACAGTGATGACTGTCATCACTTCCTATTGCAATTTACAAGGAGCTTTCGCTTCTCTTTCCCGCTCTGAGCATCTTTTTGGAAGCTTAAGAAACTCCCAACATCTCTCTTTAATCACTCATCCATCCACCATCCTATATATATAAGATATTTATAAAATTATCCATACCCTACTAAAAGACTGAGGTCAGTCTATCAGAAAAAGATACACTACCATCATAATCAAGGGGAATAGATCAGGAAGCAAGCCATATGTGGCAACTGGTGTTGAATAGTTTGGCACAACTTTCCATTCAAATGCAGGAATAACTGAAGTCATCCATGATTCAAGTAAGTAAAAGCATGAATGAGAGTGAGGGGGTAGCTCAAGTGGTTAAAGCTTCCCTCCCTCATTACTCGGCCACTTGCCCTTCGGGCTCCTAAGCACCAAAAGAAAGAAGCAAGTAACCAGTACCACTTGTATCGGGTCATTCGAAAGGCTATTCCTTATTTTCAAATCATGGGTTCCTCAATCATATATGAAAATAGACAACAAAGTATGGTTTGGAGAAAAAAGAATGAAGCTTGTATTTGGAAAGCTAGTAGGCTATCATGTACCCTGCTATCCTAACAATACATTCCAAAGACATTTATTTATGAATCCTTCTTCTAGAAGATTTTACTTATTCCTCTCTTTCAAATCTTTTCTTCTAATACAATCATTAACAATAGCTTATCACTTACTAATTCTTACAATCTTACTCAACATAACCACAATTTTCTGAAAGAATATCAATCATTCAAGATAATATTGAAAGTTTCTAACTTGCTAAAAAACATCATAAATTACATTTTGAAAATCCCACAAATAATACAATTAAACAGAAATTGAACATTAAATTATAATCCACATTGCAACAACATAACTTCAGCATAAGCATTGAATTAAACTTATCATATTCACATAATATTCTTTCTTTCTCACATTTTATCTCTTCCAAATTAATCCCAAATCGCATTTTCAACAGATTTTCCAATAACCCAAATCAATTAATCAATTTATTTTAAATGGGACATTTGGGCATATCCGTGAATCATTTGATTAAGCAAAAAAAAGATCAAATTTTTATTACCAATGATGAACAAAGAAAACAAATTTAATCAACAAAAAGTCAAAAGAATTAATCAATATAAAGACTTTGATTGATCCTTACCTCGATTTAATTTTAGAAAGTTTCCTGAGCTTCAAAGTAGAAATTTGTTTTACAAGATTTTTCTGTATATATAATATAAGATGAATACAGTAGATAGATTGAAGTATTCAAAGGAATTAAGGAAAGAATCTCTCAGAAGTGAAGAAATTATTGAACCAGGTTAGAGATTAGAAAGAATAGAAAGAAAGGGGAGTAACAGAGGAATATGTATTAATGTATGATTGTATGTATGAATGTGAGTGAATTGACACTTGAAAAAGTTTGAGACTTTAGTTGGTGTCAATTTACCTGAAATTTCTGGCAAAGTTTGCGTGGGTTTTTGGGGCTCTCTCACTTTTGCTAACTTTGAGTCTTTGTGTTGCTCCAAATGTCACATGAGAACCCATAGGCTAGCTTTTGCACTCTGATTTGTTGTTGCATTGCGACTCGCATGTTATCGTTCAATAAATCGATCATGTGACTTGTTCTTGTTGACGCAATTTAGCATTTGGTTGCTAAAAGTGCATTTAATATAATCTTTTTGTTGAGTTGATAGCTTAACATGGTATTAAAGTCAATGTGATAAGGTGACGATAATAAATTCAAAATAAGAAGCTCTATGGACAACTTTAAGTATGAAAGGCAGTCTATGGACAACGATTAATTGTAACTAACACAAGCTCCTTAGAGACAAATGACCTCTGTTGGTAGATTATGCTTGGTTGTGCCACATATATGCAAACATCCTAACATGTTATAACATATAATAACGACAAGTGAATTACTCATTACAATAAACAAACTATTGAAAAGGCAAACATGATAAGAAAAACCCTAATGTTAAAATGCATGCCACATCATCATGACACATGAGTTGTACCATAGTAAACTCAATGGGGATACTAATTTTGATCAACAATAAAAATAAACCTATCGTGATTGAATTAGATTAAAAATCTACTCTTCATCCTCCTCGCACTTGCAAAATTGCTCAACATAATTACATATTCCGTAATATAACTAGGTGAAATTTACCGTTATTAGCGCCGGTGCGCAAAATTTCCGATCTGGTTTTTCGAATTTCCTTTCCGAAAATTCGGATATCTGGTCCAGGTTTTTAAAATTCGAAAAAAAACTGGACCGGATATCTGATTTTTAAATACGGATATCGGATCGAAATTGGAATGGAATTTATAAAATTCGGGGGTTCTGAATTTTTTAAATAAACAAAAACCAGAAAAACTAGTTATTCCGATCCGATTTTTTAAAAGGATAATAAAGTGTTTTAGAAGAGATTTAATTAAAAAACTGGATCGGAATTCTGGATTTCCGATAAGGATTTTCAGAATATCTAGAATTTCAAAATTCCAATTTTTCGAAACAGATACAATATCGGTGTTATTTTTTATTCCAAAAAATCCAAATATTTGACTATCTAGATCGGAAAAATTCATGTATCCGATTTTGCACGCCCCTAGTTAGCGGGCTAAGAAATAGTCAAAGTAAATCAAATAACCAATTTGGGTCATCTCATCGTGGTGCCAATGTAACAAAGAGGCAAAAGACAAAACTGATGCTTTAAACAAATCATAGCACATCTTCTCCACTCTCTAATGTCATTACTTTACCAAATTACTCAATTAATCAACGCAATTAGAATTAAAAACACAATTACCCAATTCCAAATTTTTTCTTCATTTTCATTTTGAGAGATCAACTATTCCTAAAAATTGAAGAAGAAAGACAAAAAAATATAATCTTGAAAAAAAATGGCGCAACAAAGTAGTGGAATACCTTTGATTGAAACATATTGGTCTTTGGTTAATAAAGCTGATAAGAAGTTCTCTAAGATCAGAGACTTACCCCTTTATGAACGAAGCAGGTGTTTTTTCTTTTTATTTTATTTTAATTACCCCATATTGTTTTTCTTTGTGATTATTAATAATTTTTTATACCCATTTGAATTTCTTGTTGTTTTTGTGTTTGATTTTTGTTGTTTGATAATTGTTTTTATAATTTGACCGTTAGGTGTTGATATTCCATATTCTTGAATAATTTTGTATGATGTTGGTTGACATAATGAAAAGTTGTAAGTTTGTGATTTGTTTAGTGTAATTTTTTTTTTTAATTAGAAGAAATTTGGAAGTAAGGTATTTGTTAATTGTCAATAATTTTCCCATATGGCCCTGAACATTAGCATTTACCCTGAATGTATGCTATAAGTTCCTCTTCGGGCGTAAACGGGGTTTAGGCGCTTGGGGTGCATGAGGCGATGCGCCTTCGGTTAGGTACAGTAGGCTTTAGGACCTTAGAATGAATTAAACTTGAGCTCAGAGATGGCAATATTGCATTAGTTAGCCTATTATAGGGAATGTAGGCTTCTTTATGTGTAGAAACATAAAATGCGCCTTGCGGCGCTAACGACAAGGTTTTCAATTGTGCCGGTGAAATGTTATTAGGTCCTATTCTCCCATACATCTTGTTTGGATGGAAATTGGAGACGATCTCTAGACCCAAAGGTTTAAGAACCTAGTTGTAATATGGCCGTAAGAATCCCTTGTCTTCCATTACTTTGACCAATGTGTTGCCAACTAAGATTTTTAGGCTAGATTGGCTAATCTTGATAAAGATATGAGTGGGGGGCATTGACCTTGTTGCAGGGCCATCTTCTCAGGATTGCCTTGGATGATTGTATCCTAAGTTCGAACTTTCCATTCGTCTCTTGAGAGTGTAAAATACTTTTTCTAGGTTCTGTTTACAGTTCCCAGTTAGCTTCAAGATCATAGTTGCCTAGCTTGGAAGGCACATGTCGGAGACTAACAACTTGTGCCTGTTTGACCTTTGTCAACACTCAACAGTTGAGAATTAGAGGAAGCTTTAGGGGTTGCCATGGGAAAATAATACTCTAAAATCTTCTGTTGCGAATTATAAATTAACCTTGTGAGAGATGTCACATGCAAGCTCCCACTTAGAGGCTGAAACTTTTGCTTGTTAAACCTTCTGATCTTACTGTCTTGTCTTAACTAATTTTTAGGGAGGATGTCTTTGGGTAGAAATTATGGATTTTACTTTATTAGACTGGATTAATATTCAAAATGCTATTGAAAAAAACTACTTCCCTACATCCAAAGTTAGAAACGGCAATGGTGTTTATCTCAGAGAGCACAATGAGAAACAGAAAGATAAAAGTTACTAGTAAAAGATGCTGTGTATGGGCACTTATTTCCATCGAAGTTTTTTCCTTCCTGTAGCAGCTAAAAGAATATTGAAAACAGATTTGTATGATTGAAGAAAGGAAAGAAACAGATTCTACAAGTTTTGTTAACATTTGAGTGAAACACTGACTCTGTTTCTGTCTCTTAAAGTTTTACTAGGATGTTGTGGGCTAATGTGTTAGTGAATCTGTAACGAAACTTCATATTTTTAACTGTCTAAACTGTCAGCTATCCGGAGCCATTGTGTCATGGGTTCATTTCTTGATATACAGTTGTTTCCCCTGTAATGCAGGTTTGACACATATTTTTACAAAGTATTTAAAGTCTATACAGAGTTGTGGAAATTTCAACAACAAAATCGACAAAGTTTGGTAGAGGGTGGGCTCAAGAGATGGGAGATTGGTGAGATTGCTTCTCGAATTGCTCAGCTTTATTTTGGACAGTATATGCGCACAAGTGAGGCAAGTTATTTGTCAGAATCATATGTATTCTATGAAGCAATACTGACAAGGGAGTATTTTAAAGAAGGGTTGTTCCAAGATCTGAATCTTGCAAACAAGCAATTGAGATTTCTTGCTAGGTTCATTACCGTATGTCTACTTTTGAATCGTCGACATATGGTTCATCAGTTGGTCAATCACCTGAGGACTTTGATTGATGAGTGCAAGTGGAATTTTCAGGTAATCAGGTTCTTTAATTGAATTACTCTTTTTTTTTTTAACTTCAACTATTTTTTTTTCCCTTCCAAGTGTTGTGATTACAACTCTCTGTTTGAGCACCCCCTTAATGAAATGAAAATTGTTACCTTGGCCCATCTTTCATATAAAAAAATCCCAAATAAATATTCGTACTCTGTCTTGTAGATGCAGTGAGTATGATTTTGGCCTAACTGTGCATAAGAATCACATTTTCTTGGCCTGAAAATGAATGGTCCTTAATTCAGTGTGTGTATGCAGGGATGGCTCTAACATACCTCTTGAAAATTTCCCTAGACAGTTCAATCAGCTAGACATGGAACTCCCTCCATTTTCATGTCAATGAGGCTTTTAGCTTTGCTGGACTTTCAAAATTTGTTTTAGAGGGCTTCCATCCATTCATATGATTTTCTTTTCTTTTCTTTTTTTTTGCTGGTCTTTTCAAAATGGATACTATTTTACAGGTCTTTCATTAGTTTTTTTGTTTTGGCTGCCAATCTCTTTTTTGGGATGATATTGTGAAACATCTAGAAACTTAGAGAGGTGGTTTATAGAAAGATGAAAGCAGAAGCTTCCTAAGAGTTATCGCAATTGGGAAGAGTTTGTAGGGAACAGGTTGTGAACTTGATACAGGAGCAAATGGGAGCAAGCAGTTGATGCTGGTTTGGAAAGAGGGTGGAATTTCCTTCATTGGTCTACTGTTCTGTCAGTGGCTAGTCGAATATGCATCTGAGTTGCAGATGTCTTATTAGACCTTGAGTCCCCAAGTGACTTTTAACACATGCTCTTGGCAACTCCGGTGTCTTTTAGAACATGCTCATATACTCTTTCTATTTGTGATGTTTTCTTGCCAAATAGAGCTGGTATAACTTTTCCATTTCAATTTAAATAAGTTTCTATAACTATATATTTATGCCCTATACTTATTTTGATGGTGCTCTTTTTTATTATATTTTAAAGTTCATGGAGTTATATAATTTTACTAGATGGTCTTTTGCAAAACAACCTAGCAAAATCAATTGTCCTTTTCTGTTCTGTCTTGTCTAAATCTTTTGCTTTGCCTTTTCATTATATAACTTATTATGTCGAAGGTTTTGTTTTAGCAGGTATTGAAGGTTTAATAACTGATAAGTTGCATAAATTCCCTTTCTATTTTCCAGGAAGCTAACTTCAGAGAATGGAAGCTAGTAGTCCAAGAAATTTTGAAATTTCTAAAAGCTGACACCACTTTTTTGAACATCCGACCTTTAAGATACAGTCTTGTTTACGATCCTCATCCAGACACTTTACCACATGTTTCTTCACAAAATCCAAAGAGAAATCTAAAATTGCGAGATGCAGTTCTCAGTAGCTATCATCCTAATGAGGTTAGACCTATCTTTTTTCTTTTGTTTTAGTTTGAATTTATTCAGTAATGTTCCCCAAGAGGGAGGGTATTGAAGAAGCTATGTGCTACTATACCAAGTGTGCTTTGTTTTTTTTATGTATTTGCTATCAACGTTTGCTTCATAGCTAGTCATTGACTTTAGGCTTTAACAATTTATGCAGGCTAAATATTCAGAGCTTACCTTTGATACTTACATAATGCTCCAAAGTCTGGAATGGGAGCCCTCCGGAGCATTTTATCATTCAGGAGGTGGTGTAAGTCAAAATGGATCAACAAAATCCAATGGCAGTAACTATGCTCCAGATATTATTGACCCAACCTTGCCACCTAATCCAAGGAAAGCTGTCATGTATCGTCCTTCGGTTACACATTTCATTGCGGTATGTAGCTGACCTAGGAATTTCTGTAAAGCCTTAATGATTAGTTTTTGAAACTTTGAGGTGCTTCTTCCTTAATTTGAGTTCAATCAGCACTAGATTAACTTACAGCTGTAGCAATCTTAGCTGATACTACTTGTGACAGGTTCTGGCTACAGCTTGCGACGAACTTCCTTCTGATGGCGTTCTCCTAGTCTATCTTTCAGGTAAGTACGAGACCTATTCCCCCCCCCCCCCCCCCCCCCCCCTTCTCTTTCTGCTATGATGTTTCCTGTTATGAAATGGATTGATTCATGCTGTTAAAATGAATCAGGGAAAAGTGGAGCAGTCCCCATCTCCTGGTGGTGCTGGGCAGTCGTGGTCCTGAGAGCAATGTTAAGATCCTTCAATCTTTGTCCACCTTGCGTATAACAACCATGACTGATGCCAGTTCCATTCATATGGACAAGGCAATGTAGTTTCGTCAAACAACCATTTAGGCTGCATACATATTGGGTCCCATGGAAATGAAGGTATTTTATGAATTCTGCTTGTGAAATTCATTTATAAAATTCATTATACTAAGTAGCCACCCTAATACACTATGGAGCAAAGGCTTCTGTAGGTTGGCGTTGATCTCTTACCTTGTCATGGTCATGCCGTGCTTTCCACTTCTTACTAAACCAGAGGAAATGAACCAATGAAAAAAACCTTTTTCCTCCAAACCAAACGGAACCAACAACCCAATACATTTCCTCTAAATTTATTCACTTAAAATCTGCCAGCTATGTCAGTTCTTACTCCAGACACCCCCCGGCTCCCTTGTATCATAATTTAAGGGGATTTGCTTATTTTTTCTGAACGGAGAATATTTGGGTTCTGCTAATAAAGTGTATAGTGGCCAGGGCCCCCAACCAGACTCCCGCGTACCTGCAAGGCAGAACCCTTTCGAACACGGTGAACGAAGCTAAAAAAAAGAAATAAAAAAAATACGCAACACAGCCATTCACACACAATAAAAGCAACAATGAGCTGGGGAATTCGTACCCTCAGCATATTGTAAAAAGCACACTCCACAGGCCAATCATACCCCGACCCCCACAAGAAAGCCACCCAGTCAGACAGGAGAGCAGTAGGTCGTTCAAGGCAAGTCTCTGATACTCATCTGGAAGATCAACGTGAAGTATAGCATGATAACGACAAACCTGATAACAGTCCATATAGATGCCCAATGAAAACCCGAACAGGACCAAGAATATTATGTGTCGCTGATTGAAATTCCTTGTTACACGTGCCCCTGGCTTATAGAGGTACCCCCTAAGTGGCAGTGGCTGCAGTCAGTATCAAAAAACGATAAATGGACATAACGCTTACTCTTAAACGTGTGTAGAAAAGGACAGAAAAGGAGAACCAGCGGCAATGCCTTTCTCCAAGATCACCACCACCTCCCTGCTGGGGATGTGGCCTTGCATTTGAATGGGAGCTTGTTTACCATCTTCTCACGGCCCTCTCCAGGCCGTTGCTGCACACCGGACTGATACAAAGGGGGGAAGTCTCGCTTGACTTCTGGAAGAGGAACATGACCCAAGATGATGGCTCAGGATGTGACAAAATGCCGACAAGCCTCTTCGCTTACAGCGGGGGATTGACTTTAGCAGCCTCTGGCACTCCGATCCTGTTGGTCCAAGTTTCTGGCCTTCTCCGCCGACCACTAGGACTAAATTGTACGGTTACCAGTTTTCACACTTGCATTTCAATGTATTAACGAAAGCTAAAAAAGGCAGGTATTCATGAATAACTCAACCTCTATTAGGTGGCAGAACAAAGCACCTCGCAAAGAAAATTGAAATCAAATATACTCAGCCTTATGTAGAACCAAATTCGAGTCAAATTGAGAAAGGCTGGCTTCAACTTAGTTGAGGCTCCTAGTTTCAGAGATTTCAAGCAGAGTGTGTTTTATATTGTCGTTGACTCGTTGGTCAAAATTGTTGACAAAGACAAGAAGAAAGGACTGATTTCTGTGCAGGATCTTTTCGGAGAATTATGAAAGACGTGATTTAGTACTTCTTAATTTTCCATCCATGAGTAGGGGTATAAGTCAATATGAGGAAAGCGATGTCACTCGAACTATTTAATGTTGCAGATTCATATTTTGCCGACAGTGCTTAGCCTCTATGCTCCCACTCATGAGAACCCAACTTCTTCCCCGAATGCATGCCTTCCCTACCAGATTATGCTCATCCCACATCAACTGAAATTCAATCTACTTTTATGCGAATAGCAAATGTGTTTGATGCAGCAAGCAATTTCATCTTTTCTAAGGATGTTTTGGATAATGAGACTAACATTTCTCACGAGAAACGTCAACTTGAAGCAGGAGTTGCTCACATTTAACATGATGATTGGGCAGCCTTCATTCTTTATGCTTAAAAGGGATGCCTGTCAATTTGACACTTTCCGGCCTTCATCTTTCTTTTCCTTCTGATTTTTCAGAGGTTAGAATTGATCCTTCCATGTCAGGACCCAAGCTTGCTGACCAATGGTCCGGAATTCGGAGGTTGGACTCAAGGAGTGGCTGTAAATCAGTCTCTTTGTTCTTAGTTTGACAACAACTCATTCCTTGATTGGTTCCTCTTGATATTTGCGCTGGCAACTCCAAATCACTGCAAATTTTTAGGTTGACATTAATGTAAATCTGCTTGAATCAACTGTTCTGTTCAAAAGTTTCTCTCTGTATTGATTCAATTGCAAACTTGCAAAATTCAATATGTACATTCCTGTATTCCAAATTAGATGCGTTTGCTTTGTATGTAATCTTATTTTTATAATGTCTCCATTTAGGTCATAATATCATATATACCATTTGATTGTTGTACAAAGTACTCTTGGAAGTACCATTCTGAATACACAAGCTCGGCAGTAAACATGGACAACAGCTTTTGCCGTGGGTCAGCACACAAGGTGGCTTGTATATCAACACAGCATGTGTCAAAGCTCACCGTGGATTTTGCTCTCGAGCCTGAGGCCTATAGGGTGCCTTAGATTGAAGATAGTTGATTCCAACATGTCCAAGTAATAGCAAGGTAGTCGTCTTATATACTACGTACAGTGATATATAATATATGGGGATAGCAGCAAAGTGTTGCAACAAATAAACAGATAGTTACAAAGTCTACACTCATATAATAGGTCCATGACAATTGCAAGCACAACCACACATCAATGAATCTCAAAGTAACAAGTATTATGTTAATTATGCTCCAATAATTAAGAGATGGAAACACTGGTGAGGGATGTGAGTTTGGAATCTTCAACTTCAACATCAAGAGTAGATGAAGGCTTATTTGTGTGGTTCTTCGCGACAGTAATGGAGAGCACACCTTCTTTGTAAGTGCTTTGACGTCTTCACAATCGGCATCTTCTGCTAAATTAAACTCCTCATGTACCTTGCTCTCCTTCTTTCTAACTACCTTAGCACCTTCACTCTCATATCCTACCATTGCTCCTGTGGGTTCTCCGATGATATGCTGTTTCTTCTTCTTTCCTGATACATGAAGTATTCCATTTTCTCTCTTCACCTGCTCGATCATTTATAACCACATAAACATATACACTGTGCCTTACATATTATTGACTACATGGAGTATTGCATACTTGTTTCACTTAGGAAAAACTAAATGAGCATGAATTAGATCGAGTTTTTGATCCACAAGTTGACATTTTTTTTTTATTGATGTATGTATATCATCGTAATGTAAATTGTAAAAGCCGTGCTAATATCACAGCATTGTTCCAATATTACAAATTTCTTCAAGGATAACCAGCAAACATAAAATCTTTAACTACTAATACATACGTATCATCCTAATGTAAAAGTCTTGCTAATAATCACAATATTTTTATTAGATCGAGTTTTATCACAAGTTGAATTTTTTTATTGATGTGGGTACATCCTAATGTAAACCGTGCTAATAATCACAGTATCGTTCCAATATTATCAGATTTCTTCAATATGACTAGCAACCATAATCTTAATCTATCTATATACACATGTATCATCCTAATGTAAAAGTCGTGCTAATATCACAGTATCGTTCCAATATTATCATATTTCTCAAGGATGACCAGCAAACATAAATCTTAATCTATCTATATACGTACACACAATGTATTTCTCAGGTAAAAGTTGTGCTAATAATCGCAATTTATTTATTAGATCGATTTTTATTCACAAGTTGCTTTTTTTTTATTAATGTAGTGTATCATCCTAATGTAAAAGCCGTGCTAATAATGGATACCAGCCAACATAAAATGTTTAATCTATATACATACTACATCCTAACTAACAACAACTAAACAAGAAAATAACAAAAGAGAAAATTGCAAGTAATGACTAAGATTAGCATGTGATTAATGATTATTACCTATAATTCTGAGCATCAATGCCAGGCATATCAATAATAAAGTAGAAAGAAGGATGTTCGTAAATATCAGCTGGTGTTCTCAGATGTCTTTTGTTGCTGAATAATAATCTCTTCCCACCATTGATGTTTAACGACCCTTTATTATCTTCCCTAATCATGGTTGATCATGATTATCACTTTCCTTAATCCCAAAATTTTCCATCTCTTTGCCACTTCTTGCATTATTACCTTTTCCAATACTCCAATGAATGATCATCATAGAATTGTTTGACTTTTGATTGTAGCTTATTATTATTATGGTAAAATAAACTATATATGCTTCAATTGTCTTAAGACTTGGTTTTTCTTCATTATTTTAATTGTACATAATCACATTGATTTTGCTTAGGTCCTATTTTCCTCGATTTATTTTTGCTGACCTGAACTTATTTTTACTTTCTGAACTTGTTTTTGCTGAAATCATTAACATTATAAAGGATTGAAACTGATTTTTGCTGATGTGAACTTATTTTTGCTAAACTGAACTATTTTTACTGAAAATAAGTAAAAATAAGTCGGGAGAACAGGGCCTTAGTTTCTTAGGTAAAAAAACATATTATATCATTTGGATTAATGTTCTTTGTTTTAATTCTCAAGGTTTAGTCTATATTAACTTCCTTGCTTAGGGTGATTTAGGTCTAGCTATCTTCTTGGTTCTTAGGATCGACTCAAGCGTGACAAATTAGGACGTATAAATTTCATAAGTAGTGTATATGCTATATGGTAATATTATATTATTCATTGTAGCAAGGATATGATTAAAAGAATATACATGATTCTCATCACACATGGAATGCATTTATGTTATTGGGAAAATGTCACATTTTTCATACTAAACTCATTGTTCAAAGAGTTAAGAAAAATTATAATGAATTTTGATTGCTAGTTTAATTTTGATATTTTACCATCTAAGTAGTGATTATTATGATAATGTTATCTCCTTGGTTAGAATGTTACAAAAAGAAACAAATTGGGAAGATAATAGATTTATAAAATAGAAAAATAATTCATGCAAATAAACTGCAAACACAATTAAAATTTTATTAATAATTATTGTGAATAAATCACAATGTAACTACAAGCTTTGGATTCTATTTTGATTCAATGCCATTGTCCTATACATTTTGATGTTTCTATGACTTAGTTGTAAAAATAAATATGTTGTATTACACTAGAGTTAAGCACATTGCACTTAATAGCTTAAACAAATTTAAACTAAGGAAGCTTTAAAATTAAAATTAAAAATGGAAAAAAAGAGGATCCAAGCCCTAAAATGTGTTTCTAACTAAGTAAACATAACATAAATACACTTTATTATTATACTTAAATGGACTGTTAAAAAGTCAAATGCCTCTCTATGTTTTGTTGAGCTATGATAATTTATCTGTCTCACAACAGTGAGTATTCGATGCTCAATAGTTTAACAACTAATGGTAATTAAATCTCCATTATGAGAAAATATAAATAGATAAGATTTTTAAACTCCTAAATCTGCAATATTGGTAATGAAGTTATGAAATCACTTGTATACATCATACATTGGCTTTGAGCTTAGCAAACTATTCTACATTTTCCCTTTAAATACCACCTCAAATGATTCTTCCATTTTGCATCACACACAATTAACTTGCTCTACTAAACCCCAAAAAGAAATTAAAAAACAAAAAATCTTGATTCAATGTCTCTCAATCCTTCATCCATGGCAAAGAAAGAATCAAAGCGTCAAAGATAAAATGGCGAGAATTAAAACCCAAGCCATAGACAGGTTACTTTCCAAACGTCGTTTAGGGCTCTTTAAAAAAGCGAGTGAAATATGCACACTATGTGTGTAGAAGCCCTTATTCTTGTGTATTCCCCCGGTCAAAAAATCTTTCTTTTGACCCCCAGATGTCGATTCTATGCTTAATCGTTACCTTAGTCGTAACCCAATATGCCCTCAATCATCAAGTATAAACCGAAAGTGTTCCCCAAAGTTCTACCATGTGTGAACTCAACTCACAATTGACCAAAATACTTGATCTCCTTGAGGCTGAAAAGTAGGGGTGATGTGTTTAACAACTTAAGAGGAATACAAACCAATGTTGTTGGGAAGCACCTTTGACAAACTTGGCTTACATGAGCTCGAAATTTTGAGTGCTTCATTGGAAGATCTTAGAAAAACGTTACAAATCAAGCTCTCTTTCTGGAGAAAAAAACGTATCAACATTTCGGGCATGGATAATGTTAGCAACAAAATATGGTGTTGGAGTTTCTGATCAACACTTTGATCTTAAATCCATTGAAGCCAAAATTGAAGGGTTTGCCTTTCCTGATCAATCTGTCAACTTTCATCCCAAAGTTCTTCTAATCATGTCATAGTTTTTTTTTCTTTTTTTTTTTTTTTTTTTTGGTGACCAGTATCTCACTAGTCAAATTTTTTATTATGTCTTTCATATTGCTTTGGTGTGTTTTTGTTCCTTAGTTGAAATTGATTGTAATAAGGTCTATTAGACCAATATAAACTTATGCATGCAATGAATGACTGAGATTCATCTACTTGGTTTTGGCAATGTGTATCCTTGATGGTGCTTGTTCATTATAAGTTATTGATCTACTGTCAGTCTGTATCTTAATATCACTATATCAGTTGGATTTTTTTGCTGTCATACCCCATTAATGTAAAGCCATAAACATTTTGCAACAAAGTTCTAAATATTTGTCATACAGATAAAAAAATTATAGAACCATTTTGAATCTCCAAAATCAGGCTTCGATGGATATTGCCACATAAAGATACAAATACAGAAGAAAGAAAATGGCAGCAAACCATTGTTAACATAAAAGATTACAGGAAAATTACAGCATGCTCTTCATTTTATAAAGTAGATCAGCAAATGATCTGCGCCAAAAAAAAAGTTCCTCCTAAACATGTCTAATTCTTTGGAATGTTTTTCCCGACAATCTTTGCAGGTGCTAACCGCAAGAGTTTCCAGGCTTACCGGAAACCACCTTGACCATGACAATGCGAAGATCATGTGTCAATTTTCATGATCTTGAGCTTACGGATCTTAGTCTTTGTTCCTCCCATCCTTCCAGGCATTTTCTTGCCTTTGTTACATGACCTGGGGTTTTTCCAGCCCCAATAATCCCAGCGCCCTATGACTTTTTGATCCGTGAGTCATCAGACCTCTCTTGAAGTTGTGTCTTTGATTCCACCTGTAATTACATAACAGATTCAGAAGAATACTAAACCCAAATCAATTCTTTATCATCCAACAAAGAAAGCATCAGACAAGTTCTACAAGAATATAGTCTGAGGAACTACAGCTTATCACAGATTTGGTATAAGCATATGGATGAAAATAATGCATGAGGGCTCAAGTTAGGTCTTGCTCTTGCTCTGGCATACAACATTGCTGTTTTCGGTGCAAGCATGCCAGATTAATAATTATTCAGCATGAAACTGCATTATTTTTTAATGAAGTTTTCAACCCCCCAAGATGCATCTTATGCAACAGAAGAACACTCTGAAGTTCAGAATCACTTGCTATATGCACTCAGTTTTTCTCCCCCTATGGTTACACTTTACAGGAGACTAACTAAGAATATGTTAGCTCCAAAACAGAACATTGCCTATGCTACGAAGAATTAATTTTGGAAGCTCCTCTTCAAACTAAAACATGACTTTCAAATTAAACGTAAGATGTGCCAGAAGGAGACTTTCAAAGATGGCAACAAACTTCAATAGGGGAGTAAGGAGCAAAAAATACTTATGATCAGAATACCATTTCAACTAACTAATCAGCATTTGCAAAGCATACTAAAATCAATTACAAGTATCAGTCATGTAAAGTCAAAAGAAAAGGTTTGAGAAAAAACCTTGGAACCCTTTTCCAATGGTTGTACCAAGACATCCACCAAATCACCTTCATTGAAAATATTCTCAAACAAGATCTTTTGACTAGGGGTAAACTCATCAACGGAAACAAGCCGAAACTCTTGAAGATGACGCATAGATAACATCAGACTTGCTCAGATGCCCAGCTCAGTTAAGTAAGCTTACGATCCCTAACCCTCTCATAACCCATGCACTGCAGATCCCATCAGTAGACTCCGTCACCTGAGTCACAATATTCCCTTCCTTGAACCCTATCACTGTGACGAATTACAGTACCATCATCCTGAAATAAGCTCATCATTCCTAGCTTATTACCCATAACACCAACTCCGGCTTCCACACTCATCTTTATCTCCAAACTGCCAGAGACCTATTTAGTTGCATAGACCTCGGGCTCCCACATTTGAGTTTGAGAATCTGATTCGGGGACAAAGAATGATGAAGAGACGCAAAGGCTGAAACCTAGGGTACTCTTGATGGAACTGAAGAGGTACGGTTTTCTGACAATGTAAGTTCCATACTCCTGGAATAAGTGCAGCACTACTTTTTAAAGATAATGCAGCGAAACCCGCTGCCATGGCTCCGAAAACCACAAAACCCACCAAAATTGAACCCTAATTATGAAATGAGCAACAAAAACAAAAGCAAACTATCAAACAATACACAAGAATTCTTTGTACCTGAAGCTAGTAATTATATAAAGCTACCACAAAAATGGCAAAACAAGACACATATAAAACATATGGAGTACAGTATAAAACCCTAAAACCTAAATTAAGAAAGAAGGTCGCAAATAACTAATTTAATTTCATTCAATAATTAAGTTAGAAAATGAGCAATTTCATCAAATGCAAGGAAAATAGAAAACCTATGTTCAATTTTTCCATGAAACCCAGATTCATCCAACAATTTCTAGATAGAATAATTTCATTATTCATAGGATATAAACATTAAAACAGTACAATTTAAATCAGAAAATTATTAGCAAAATCAAAATGTTAGAAATTAAACCCAATTACGCAAAATTACACAATTAAAGTTCAAATAATGAACAAAGATTGAAACTTTGAGCTAATAATTTCATAATGAAGTAAAATAGCAGAAAAATGGAAGAATAGAAAGAAATTTCGAAGAAGAAATGCACAAAAATGAACAACACCTTTCTCTTCTACAACTATGGAAGTAGAAGAAAGTGAAAGAGGATATATAAATCCAGAAGATAAGAGGTAAATTAAATCACGTGACTATCACGGTTAAATATTGGTCTGGCTTTAGGCCTGTTCTAAGTTTGGGCTGTTATCTTTTTATCCCTATTGAATCATAACCTTTCTTTTTCTTTGCATAAATTTTTTGTTCAGACTTATTTTGAGTGATTGAACTTAATTAAACTTAACCAAAATAAATGTAAAAACAAAAAAAGTTATCCATCTCTCGTGCAAGGTATTTTTCACTAAGTAATTTTGTCCGAAACTTTTATTCTTATCATTGTCCAAATAATTACCTTTGCTTTTTAGATTTGTCCTACACTTTTAAGTTTATACTTTTTTATTGACACCTATCTATTCTTATTTTCGACGTTCGACTTTATGTTTTCAAGGGAAAATCATATACATTGATTTTATATTTGCTTCAAAAAATTTTAAAAATCACAATTTTATTGAGTTCAAAAATATATGACGGCTAATTTAATGAAAATAATTTGACTAAATTTTTTTTTCCGAAACTACAAACATCGGCATTAGAAAACACTTTCAAACTGAAATAAAACAACCTCGTGTAATCGTATGAGCTATCTCTCACCCTGGAGGACTCTTAGTTTATCATAAACGCCATCTAGCGTTCTAACACTCGAGTGCACGACTACAAGCTCAACCAAAAAAAAACACGAGTGCGAAAGAAAAGAAGTCAACAGAAACAAACAATGGAGAATGCCAACATCAACAATACGGAGTTCCTCTGTACGGAGCATCTTGGGTACCCTACAACCCCATCAATCCTCCATCAACCCTAATTCCGATGACGTCACTTCGCCGGAAATCTTAGTCCTCGCCGGTGGCGGTGGAGAAGGTCGCAGCGGCATTCCCAACGCTATTCTCCTCTCTCAATTCATTCCACCACCACCATTCTCTCTCCTCTCAACCTGTAAATAAACTTCTTAATCATAATCCTCTTTCTTTTTGAATTTCCTAATTTTATTTGATTTTTTTTCGGCTTAAAATTTGCATCTGGAAATTGTGATGATCAAATTGTTGATTCGTTGATTGATTGATGAATTGAGCTGCATTATTGAATGCGATCTAGGTTTTTTGAATTGAAATTGTTGAATTTCTTTTTGATTGATTTTAAATGTAATTGTTTTTCAGATATTTAGTTTAGGAACAGCTCATGAATTGCCGTACAGAATTGCTGTTCATCCTCAAGGTGACGGTCTTATTTTGCCCCTTTCCAGATCATTGCAGGTAATTTTTTTATTATTTATTGATTTGTGCAAAATTTCAATTTGATTTTCAATTACTGAAAAAAAAAAGCTTTTTTACATTGATCGCAATGTAAGCTACATATGTCGCACAAATAATTTGGGTTTTAATGTATTTTTAGTATTCTATAGTATGTAAATTATTGATCTTGGCTATGTTTATTTCAGCTTTAAGATGGGACATTCCTAAATCGTTTTAAAGGTAAAACTTTGTTTTTATTTGTTGAAGTTCAATTGTAAGCCTTAAAAGTAACAAAACGTAATGCATCAGTTGGAATCACTTGTTCGCTGCGAAAATAATCACGGTCAACCAAAACTAGGCGAAGTAGATAGAGCCTAAGGAGATTTCTTTTGTTTACTAATTGGCAAAGGATTTTAAATTTTGTCTATATAACCGAACCAATAGCTTGATAAGAAAATTCCATCAATCACAGTACTAGTAAAAAGCTTGAAAGATGGCACTAGATAGTCAGGAGAGGTAGAGGATGACTTAAGCTAACGGAATGATAGTGGTTGGTACTTGGTAGAGATATGAGGTTATTGGGACTTAGTTAGAAGAATTAAGTGTTAAACAGTAAGTAAAATGGAGAGAGTAATTTTTGGTGATGATTTTGTGATTTCTCTATTGATTCATGTCTAGTCAACCCTAGTTATTTTGGTACTAAGGCTTTGTTGTTGTGTGTCGTCTTAATGGATGTTACATCTTAATAGATATACCTATATATCTAATTGTGTTTCCTTCCTCATGATCAGGTTTTCCCTTCGTGTCAAATCTGTGAATGCAAGCTAATACGGAGTATAATCTATTACAATTTAGATAATTGCACAACAATGGCTTAAACTTCTATCTTTATGTGTGATAATTTTGAACATGTACAATTTTACATGTGTGTATGTAATGTAACTAATCCATTTCACTTTGTCTTTTCTTAGGTGGTTTGATTGGGACATTGACTAGTAACAACGAAAATAGGAACTAAGTTTAAAATCCTCTGACAAGTGCTTACCAAGTTGGAAGATGTTGTTCAACAGTTGGCGTTAACATTCAGTCGGATGCTCGTTACTTGCGTTGGTGGTGAGTGTATATATATTATTTATATCTCCCTTCTCTCGTTGGTTGAATTATTATGTTTGGTCTAATGTCTGCTGAATGTGAATTCTCTTTTATCCTTTGACGCAAAAATTGGGTTAGTTGTGCAAAGGAGATTAGGAGTCTAGGAATGAGCAAACATTAAAGTTAGCCTTTGTCTAGTAACCTAAGGTCGTTGCTATTATATAGATAATGCCAAAATAAAGGTGCAGGGCATACTTAGGTTCCAAAAGCCTAGGTCAGAGATTCTTAAGAGATGCAATATGCAAAGAATTCTTGTTTGGCTTCTTATTGACACAATTTTGTGTATATCAAATTATATAATTTTCCAATTGTTTTCAGTACAGGATGGCAAAATAAGGGTCTTCAAGTGGCCTAGCTGGAGGTATTGGTTGATGAGATGCAGCCTATACTAGAGTGAAAGACCCACTTCAGGTTCATAGTTTTTGCAGTAGCATTAAATAATCAAATTTTATACTTAACACTATGCCTGCAAATTTGATGCGCTGTCTTTCTGTTATTCAGTATAATGGGAAGCATCTGGTCTCTGTAGGAGTAATGGCCCTTGCAAAGTTTGGGATGTAGCTTCATCAAAGCTGTAGCTTCTTCCCGAAGGAGAATGTAAGAATTACAGCCTTTCTGTCTATTTGATGTTCTGTATGCCTTATTCACACACTCACACTTACCGAATTGTGTTTCTTTTCTTGGTTACAAGATAACAGAATTATATTTGGACCTCCTGGATCATGTGTTATCTTTTGTGTATATCTTTATAATTCTGTTGTCATTTTTATAATACTTTTATCTTCCAACCTGCATTATTTTCTTACTGTTATTGTCTTGCAGGATGCGAAATTTCATTTTTTGCCGGTTTTCCAAGCAGTGAAAGGGACCAGGTTCTTTACACATCACTACAACACAAGGTATAGTATTTTCTTATTTTTATTGCTAATGTTTGCTATGCTCTCTAAATTTGCAATATTTAATCTTAAAAAGGAGCAGCTTGGAATCTGCTTTAATTTGTAGGTAAAGGGTGTTAGTATAATCTCGTGAACACAATCCTGGAAAAGTATAGCCTCAAAGCATATCACACTGTGATTAGTCACACAGCATTTAATGTCTCAGTTGATGGAAAGCACTTAGCCATGTAACTCTTTATGCCTCTTTTCCTTTAATGCCTTTCTCCTGCAATTGGTTACGTAATTTAGAAATGCTATTCATTGAAAAGGTAGGAGAATTTATATTAAGCGGATTTTAACCCTCATATTGGTCACAACCTTGAAGATTTTATAATCCATTATGTTTCTTAAAATTTGTTGTTTGCTGGCGTTATCTACCTGAAACTTTATTAGGGATTTTAATTGATAATGTATGACTGGTGAGATTTTAAAGATAAATTCATCTTTTATACATGTATCAAAGTAGGTTTGGTTGCTGGTGAAGTGGTGAATACTTCTGCATAATTTGTAGCTCATACTTATCAGAGTGTATAGGTTGTATTGATGTATTCCTGCTAATGTTCTCTTTGCTGATCTGTGCTTGTAGTGGGACCGTTTCAGGGGACGTCCTTATTATAGATTCATCAAAGTTGCGAATCCAGATGATTGTGAAGAAGGCACATATGGGTCTGGTAACTGCATTGACGTTCTCCCATGACTCAAGGTTAAGAGCAGTTTCCTTCTAGGTTAAACCATCTGCTTTTGAAAATAAC
>PYUH01000044.1:822964-851350 GCA_016808085.1 Suaeda aralocaspica | reverse complement strand
TTTTTTTTTTTTTTTTTTTTTTTTTTTTTTTTTTGGTGACCAGTATCTCACTAGTCAAATTTTTTTATTATGTCTTTCATATTTGCTTTTGGTGTGTTTTTGTTCCTTAGTTGAAATTGATTGTAATAAGGTCTATTAGACCAATAATAAACTTATGCATGCAGATGAATGACTGAGATTCATCTACTTGGTTTTGGCAATGTGTATACTTGATGGTGCTTGTTCATTATAAGTTATTGATCTACTGTCAGTCTGTTATCTTAATATTCACTATATCAGTTGGATTTTTTTTGCTGTCATACCCACATTAATGTGAAAGCCATAAACATTTTGCAACAAAGTTCTAAAATTATTTGTCATACAGATAAAAAAATTATAGAACCATTTTTGAATCTCCAAAATCAGGCTTCGATTGATATTGCCACATAAAGATACAAATACAGAAGAAAGAAAATGGCAGCAAACCAATGTTAACATATAAGAGATATACAAGGAAAATTACAGCATGCTCTTCATTTTATAAAGTAAGATCAGCAAATGATCTGCGCCAAAAAAAAAGTTCCTCCTAAACAGTCTAATTCTTTGGAATGTTTTTCCCGACAATCTTTGCAGGTGCTAACCGCAAGAGGTTTCCAGGCTTACCGGGAACAGCACCTTTGACCATGACAATGCGAAGATCAGTGTCAATTTTCATGATCTTGAGCTTACGGATCTTAGTCTTTGTTCCTCCCATCCTTCCAGGCATTTTCTTGCCTTTGTATACATGACCTGGGGTTGTTCCAGCCCCAATAGATCCCAGCGCCCTATGACTTTTTGATCCGTGAGTCATCAGACCTCTCTTGAAGTTGTGTCTTTTGATTCCACCTGTGAATTACATAACAGATTCAGAAGAATACTAAAACCAAAATCAATTTCTTTATCATCCAACAAAGAAAGCATCATGACAAGTTCTACAAGAATATAGTCTGAGGAACTACAGCTTATCACAGATTTGGTGATAAGCATATGGATGAAAATAATGCATGAGGGCTCAAGTTATGTCTTGCTCAGTTGCTCTGGCATACAACATTCGCTGTTTTCGTGCAAGCATGCCAGATTAATATATTATTCAGCATGAAACTGCATTATTTTTTAATGAAGTTTTCAACCAGCCCAAGATGCATCTTATGCAACAGAAGAACACTCTGAAGTTCAGAATCACTTGCTTATATGCACTCAGTTTTCTCCCCCTATGGTTACAGCTTTACAGGAGACTAACTAAGAATATGTTAGCTCCAAAACAGAACACTTGCCTATGCTACGAAGAATTAATTTTGGAAGCTCCTCTTCAAACTAAAACATGACTTTCAAATTAAACGTAAGATGTGCCAGTAAGGAGACTTTCAAAGATGTGCAACAAACTTCAATAGGGGGAGTAAGGAGCAAAAAATACTTATGATCAGAATACCATTTCAACTAACTAATCAGCATTTGCAAAGCATACTAAAATCAATTACAAGTATCAGTCATGTAAAGTCAAAAGAAAAGGTTTGAGAAAAAAACCTTGGAACCCTTTTCCAATGGTTGTACCAGAGACATCCACCAAATCACCTTCATTGAAAATATTCTCAAACAAGATCTTTTGACTAGGGGTAAACTCATCAACGGAAACAAGCCGAAACTCTTGAAGATGACGCATAGGGATAACATCAGACTTGCTCAGATGCCCAAGCTCAGGTTTAGTAAGCTTACGATCCCTAACCCTCTCATAACCCACTTGCACTGCAGTATACCCATCAGTAGACTCCGTCTTCACCTGAGTCACAATATTCCCTTCCTTGAACCCTATCACTGTGACAGGAATTACAGTACCATCATCCTGAAATAAGCTCATCATTCCTAGCTTAGTACCCATAACACCAACTCCGGCTTCCACACTCATCTTTATCTCCAAACTGCCAGTAGACCTATTTAGTTGCATAGACCTCGGGCTCCCACATTTGAGTTTGAGAATCTGATTCGGGGAGCAAAGAAATGATGAAGAAAGACGCAAAGGCTGAAACCTAGGGGTACTCTTGATGGAACATGAAGAGGGTACGGTTTTCTGACAATGTAAAGTTCCATTACTCCTGGAATAAGTGCAGCTACTACTTTTTAAAGATAATGCAGGCGAAACCGCTGCCATGGCTCCGAAAAACACACAAAACCCACCAAAATTGAACCCTAATTAATGAAATGAGCAACAAAAACAGAAGCAAACTATCAAACAATACACAAGAATTCTTTGTACCTGAAGCTAGTAATTATATAAAGCTAACCACAAAAATGGCAAAACAAGAACACATATAAAACAAATATGGAGTACAAGTATAAAACCCTAAAACCTAAATTAAGAAAGAAGGTCGCAAATAACTAATTTAAATTTCAATAATTAAGTTAGAAAATGAGCAATTTCATCAAATGCAAGGAAAATAGAAAACCTATGTTCAATTTTTCCATGAAACCCAGATTATCATCCAACAATTTCTAGATAGAAGATAATTTCATTATTCATAGGATATAAACAATTAAAACAGTACAATTTAATACGAGAAAATTATTAGCAAAATCAAAATGTTAGAAATTAAATCCCAATTACGCAAAATTACACAATTAAAGTTCAAATAATGAACAAAGATTGAAACTTTGAGCTATATAATTTCATAAATGAAGTAAAATAGCAGAAAAATGGAAGAAATAGAAAGAAATTTCGAAGAAGAAATGCAGCAAAGAAATGAGACAAACCTTTTCTCTTCTAAGCAACTATGGAAGTAGAGAGAAAGTGAAAGAGGATAATGAAATACAGAAGATAAGAGGTAAATTAAATCACGTGACTATCACGGTTTAATATTGGTCTGGCTTTAGGCCTGTTCTAAGTTTGGGCTGTTAATCTGTTTTATCCCTATTGAATCATAACCTTTCTTTTTCTTTGCATAAAGTTTTTGTTCAGACTTATTTTGAGTGAATTGAACTTAATTAAACTTAACCAAAATAAATGTAAAAAACAAAAAAAGTTTATCCATCTCTCGTGCAAGGTATTTTTCTCACTAAGTAATTTTGTCCGAAACTAATTTATTCTTATCATTGTCGCAAATAATTACCTTTGCTTTTTAGATTTTGTCCTACTACTTTTAAGTTTATACTTTTTTATTGACACCTATCTTATTCTTATTTTCGACGTTCGACTTTATGTTTTCAAGGGAAAATCATATACATTGATTTTATATTTGCTTCAAAAAAATTTTAAAAAATCACAATTTTATTGAGTTCAAAAATATATGACGGCTAATTTAATGAAAATAATTTGACTAAATTTTTTTTTTCCGAAACTACAAACATCGGCATTAGAAAACACTTTCAAACTGAAATAAAACAACCTCGTGTAATCGTATGAGCTATCTCTCACCCTGGAGGACTCTTAGTTTATCAATAACGCCATCTAGCGGTCTAACACTCGAGTGCACGACTACAAGCTCAACCAAAAAAAACACGAGTGCGAAAGAAAAGAAGTCAACAGAAACAAACAATGGGAGATGCCAACACTCAACAATACGGAGTTCCTCTGTACGGAGCATCTTGGGTACCCTACAACGCCATCAGATCCTCCATCAACCCTAATTCCGATGACGTCACTTCGCCGGAAATCTTAGTCCTCGCCGGTGGCGGTGGCGAAGGTCGCAGCGGCATTCCCAACGCTATTCTCCTCTCTCAATTCGATTCCACCACCAATTCTCTCTCCTCTCAACCTGTAAATAAACTTCTTAATCATAATTCCTCTTTCTTTTTGAATTTCCTTAATTTTATTTGATTTTTTTTTCGGCTTAAAATTTGCATCTGGAAAATTGTGATGATCAAATTGTTGATTCGTTGATTGATTGATGAATTGAGCTGCATTATTGAATGCGATCTTAGGTTTTTGAATTGAAATTGTTGAATTTTCTTTTTTGATTGATTTTAAATGTAATTGTTTTTCAGATATTTAGGTTAGGAACAGCTCATGAATTGCCGTACAGAATTGCTGTTCATCCTCAAGGTGACGGTCTTATTTGCTCCTTTCCAGATCATTGCAGGTAATTTTTTTATTATTTATTGATTTGTGGCAAGAATTTCAATTTGATTTTCAATTACTGAAAAAAAAAAGCTTTTTTACATTGATCGCAATGTAAGCTACATATGTCGCACAAATAATTTGGGGTTTTAATGTAATTTTAGTATTCTATAGTATGTAAATTATTGATCTTTAAGGCTATGTTTATTTCAGCTTTAGAATGGTGACATTCCTAAGATTCAGTTTTAAAGGGTAAAACTTTGTTTTTAATTTGTTGAAGTTCAATTGTAAGCCTTAAAAGTAACAAAACGTAATGCATCAGTTGGAATCACTTGTTCGCTGCGAAAATAATCACAGGTCAACCAAAACTAGGCGAAGTAGATAGAGCCTAAGGAGATTTCTTTTGTTTACTAATTGGCAAAGGATTTTAAATTTTTGTCTATATAACCGAACCAATAGCTTGATAAGAAAATTCCATCATCACAAGTACTAGTAAAAAGCTTGAAGAGTGGCAACTAGATAGTCGAGGAGAGGTAGAGGATGACTTAAGCTAACGTGAATGATAGTGGTTGGTACTTGGTAGAGATATGAGGTTATTGGGACTTAGTTAGAAGAATTAAGTGTTAAACAGTAAGTAAAGAATGGAGAGAGTAATTTTTGGTGATGATTTTTGTGATTTCTCTTATTGATTCATGTCTAGTCAACCCTAAGTTATTTTGGTACTAAGGCTTTGTTGTTGTTGTCGTCTTAATAGGATGTTACATCTTAATAGATAATGCCTTATATATCTAATTGTGTTTCCTTCCTCATGATCAAGGTTTTCCCTTTCGTGTCAAATCTGTGAATGCAAGCTAATACGGAGTATAATCTATTACAATTTAGATAATTGCACAACAATGGCTTAAACTTCTATCTTTATGTGTGATAATTTTGAACATGTACAATTTTACATGTGTGTATGTAATGTAACTAATTCCATTTCACTTTGTCTTTTCTTAGGTGGTTTGATTGGGACATGACTAGTAACAACGAAAATAAGGAACTAAGTTTAAAATCCTCTGACAAGGTGCTTACCAAGTTGGAAGATGTTGTTCAACAGTTGGCGTTAACATTCAGTCAGGATGGCTCGTTACTTGCGGTTGGTGGTGAGGTATATATGATTATTTATATCTCCCTTCTCTCGTTGGTTGAATTATTATGTTTGGTCTAATGTCTTGCTGAATGTGAATTCTCTTATTATCCTTTGACGCAAAAATTGGGTTAGTTGTGCAAAGGAGATTAGGAGTCTAGGAAAGGATGAGCAATAACATTAAAGTTAGCCTTTGTCTAGTAACCTAAAGGTCAGTTGCTATTATATAAGATTAATGCCAAAATAAAAGGTGCAGGGCATACTTAGGTTACAAAAGCCTAGGTCAGAGATTCTTAAGAGATGCAAATATGCAAAGAATTCTTGTTTGGCTTCTTATTGACACAATTTTGTGTATATCAAATTATTATAATTTTCCAATTGTTTTCAGTACAGGATGGCAAAATAAGGGTCTTCAAGTGGCCTAGCTTGGAGGTATTGGTTGATGAAGATGCAGCCTATACTAGAGTGAAAGACCTACACTTCAGGTTCATAGTTTTTGCAGTAGCATTAAATAATCAAATTTTATTAACTTTAACTATGCCTGCAAATTTGATGCATGTCATTTCTGTTATTCAGTATAGATGGGAAGCATCTGGTCTCTGTAGGAGATAATGGCCCTTGCAAAGTTTGGGATGTAGCTTCATCAAAAGCTGTAGCTTCTTTACCGAAGGAGAATGTAAGAATTACAGCCTTTCTTGTCTATTTGATGTTCTGTATGCCTTATTCACACACTCACACTTACCGAATTGTGTTTCTTATCTTGGTTACAAGATAACAAGAATTATATTTGGACCTCCTGGATCATGTGTATCTTTTGTGTATATCTTTATAATTCTGTTGTCATTTTTATAATACTTTTTAATCTTCCAACCTGCATTATTTTCTTACTGTTATTGTCTGTTGCAGGATGCGAAATTTCATTTTTGCCGGTTTTCTCAAAGCAGTGAAAGGGACCAGGTTCTTTACACAATCACTACACAAGGTATAGTATTTTCTTATGTTTATTGCTAAGTGTTGCTATGCTCTTCTAAATGTGCAATATTTAATCTTAAAAAGGAGCAGCTTTGAAATCTGCTTTAATTTTGTAGGTAAAGGTGTGAGTATAATCTCGTGGAACACTAAATCCTGGAAAAGTATAGCCTCAAAGCATATCACACGTGATGTAGTCACAGCATTTAATGTCTCAGTTGATGGAAAGCACTTAGCCATGTAACTCTTTATGCCTCTTTTCCTTTTAATGCCTTTCTCCTGCAATTGGTTACGTAATTTAGAAATGCTATTCATTGAAAAGGTAGGAGAATTTATATTAAGCGGATTTATAACCCTCATATTGGTCAACAACCTTGAAGATTTTATAATCCATTATGTTCTTAAAATTTGTTGTTTGCTGGCGTTATCTACCTGAAACTTTATTAGGGATTTTTAATTGATAATGTATGACTGGTGAGATTTTAAAGATAAATTCATCTTTTATACATGTATCAAAGTAGGTTTGGTTGCTGGTGAAGTGGTGAACTTCTGCATAAGTTGTAGCTCATACTTATCAGAGTGTATAGGTTGTATTGATGTATTCCTGCTAATGTTCTCTTTGCTGATCTGTGCTTGTAGTGGGACCGTTTCAGGGGACGTCCTTATTATAGATTCATCAAAGTTGCGAATCCAGATGATTGTGAAGAAGGCACATATGGGTCTGGTAACTGCATTGACGTTCTCACATGACTCAAGGTTAAGAGCAGTTTCCTTCTAGGTTAAACCATCTGCTTTTGAAAATAACCAAGTATTATAATTGACGTTGAAGTTATGCCTCTATGTTCAGGGCTTTGGGTTCTACATCCATGGATTCAAGTGTCAGAGTAACAGTGGTTCAAGACAAAAGTTCTAATGGTTAGTGCTTTCTCTGCATTGAAGCTTAAATTACATTTTTTCCCCTTTTGATTTGCTTGTGCAATTGTGGCTTTTTTTTTCAAAAAAGAAATGGGGCATAGAGAGCTAGCAGATTCAAGTGTATTTGCAAATTAAATAACAACTGGCCGTAGGATCAGGGTGTGGTGTAGGCACATAGCTGTACTAGGAGATGTCAAAAAGGACAAATAATACCTTGTTTGTTTGAGAATCAGAAATATTTTTTCCATTGCTAATAAAGCATAAACACTCACAAATGAGAAAAGAAAAAACAGGTTTGTAGAAACACCCCTTTACTAACCCTGCTAAAAATGTTGATTAATGGTTCCACGGCATGATTTATTTTTATGTGATCTTTTCGTAATCATTGATTTCGGTGAATACAGGTAACACATATTGGATCGTCATTTTTGTTATACTACTTGCCATTGCTGTGTACTTCTTAAAGAGTCAAGGAATGATTCCTGCAGACTGGCCTTTTTCTCTTTTTAATTAGAAAAGTAAACATCAGTCTACCAGGGTGAAATACAATGAATTATCTTTCAAGTAGAGTGTATAGTATTTGTCCTAGACGCTTATCAACTGTTCTACAAACGGTGTTCCAGGATACTTGGGTATAGCTGTGTGACATGGAGATATAATAATGCTGCAAATTATTTTGTACTATTTTTGGTCAAGGGATTGGCATTTCTAGTGATAGAACAAAACCAAAGCAAAATATGCTATGTACTTTGTATTTTTTACGCAAATGCACTCCCAGCATAGGTGAATCTATCTTGTTGATCTAACATGCTATGTAATCTAATGTTTGAAGTGCCTCACTGTCTCTGTCCTATATATTCACATTTCGGCAATGTATTTCATTACTATAGTTATTGTTATCTTTTTTTACATTTTTCTTGAGTAGGAGATTTCTACTTCTAAGTACTAATCGAGTGACTTAAGGAACTTAGTGTGTACTCGTAATCTCATGGTCAATAATTTGAACCTTACAGAGTTGAAAGCTACAAGTGCTGAAAATTTAGTGATTCCCTTATTATACCTCCTTATACCTAGCCTACCTAGGTCTAGGTACTAATTAAGCAGGTAAAATTTTCACGGATAAGTCTTCCAAAACTTCCATTTGCTATTTATATGATCTTGGCCATAGTGATATTTTTGACCTTATGATCGTCTACTTCAGCAAAAAAGATCACCTTAACGTGATGAGTTGATGACTAATCGAAAACAGACAGCAAGAATATGATAGCCATAGAACCTTTACAAATAGAGTACAAACGTTTTGATTAGCTACCTTGGAAACTTGGAATAGTATAAGCAAAGCATTAACAGGCAACAAGAACAGTTTTTCTATAAAACTTAAAAATTTAATCAAGGTTAATTTTAGTAAAAGAATGTCACATTAAGCAAATTATATGTTTCTAGTTCTCATTGCACTACATCATTTATAAATGTCTATGTAAAACCAAATTATATGCCCAAATCACAAAAAAAGTTGGACAATAATATACATAATGAGACATGAGTCAACCATGTATTGTGGAGAAGCTTACATTATAGAACAAGCATTTGGGTCTTCATCACTAAACCACTGGGGAGCATAGACGTAGTGAATTATGTAAGGTGTATTAGTCGCTTTAAGCTTCTCTTGCACCTCCTTTACTTCTTCAACGTCAATGACTTTCGTCTTGGTTGTAATTTCCTCCACCTTCTTGATCTCTTCTTTTTTCTCTTCCTTTTTCTCTTCCTTCTTTACCTCTTCCTTCTTTTCCTCCTTGGCACTTACAATTTCTGCATGTTTGTGGAATTTCTTTCGTATGTGCTTCACTAAAGTCTCAGCTTCAATGGTTCCTTCTACCGTAAGAGTTTGAGCTTTCATATCACATTTAACATTGTAAATAGCTGCCAAAATGAGAAGAAATAAGATCACAAAAAATTGATAATCACTACGTCAACAAATTACAATCACAAGCAATCAAGGTATCGCTAGTAAGAACCATGATTTTTGCATAATGATCCTCTTTTACAAATAAGGTGTCGAACCGAAACACTCAATTTGAGCAGTGTGAATTTCATGAGATGGTTATATGTTAAAATAAATAGATTCACCAGCATAGCTAATCATAATCCATAATTAATTTAGCTTGAATATACCTTTATGCCTTAAAAGCCTCTTACGGAGATCAGCTTCACATTGATCACAATGTATATGTGTCTTCACTGTGTGGGTGAATACAGTTGGCTGCAAGTCCACAGCAGAAAGAGGTTATTACACCAACATGATAAGCTCGCTTCTTTAGAGCTAATGCACACTCCTCTAGAAGCACAACAGATTGTGTTTTGACTTTTGAGCAAGAAAAGTGGAGCTCACAGTCATAGGCTACCTTGAATTTTCAGTGATGTAATATACAAGACAGTTATGACATGTAAATGCAAATATGCAATTTTGCAAAAAGAATAGTCTCAAGTTATGCCAATTCACTTTGATGAATATTTGGAAGTCAAAAGGTCACTATATATAGAAAAATAGCAAACATAGCCATGCTATTGTGAAAGATAATACACACTGCCGAAAATAGCGAAAGAATAAAGATATATGAATAGTACATCACATAAGATTATACACGTAGTTGAGTACCTAAATTTAGAATAATAAGTTTCTACTAACGTAGCACTTATTGAGATATGCCCCCTAAAAAATAACAAAGTACTTACTTCTTTGGTCTCCTTGACAACTTTCTCTACCACAATAGTATGCTTGTAATTTTCTTCAACTTTAAGCAACTCTACCTTCCTCTTGCTCAATCTCTCTATTTTCTGGTGAATCTTCTTTGAATCGATAACTCCTATCACTTTTACTTCACTCTTTTCAAAGTTCACATCTACACTGCGAACTCCTGCATAATATACGACAAACAGTTAAGGAAAGAGTGATGCTTGATAGTACGTCTAAGCTTATAATAATCACTGGTAATACAAAGCTAGGAGGTGGCACATTAAAATATAAAATATATATATAATTTATGGTGAGCAGGGCATATGATTTGCAATCAAAAAAATTTTAATATACGACAAACAGTTAAGGAAAGAGTGATGCTTGATAGTACGTCTAAGCTTATAATAATCACTGGTAATACAAAGCTAGGAGGTGGCACATTAAAATATAAAATATATATATAATTTATGGTGAGCAGGGCATATGATTTGCAATCAAAAAAATTTTAATATACGACAAACAGTTAAGGAAAGAGTGATGCTTGATAGTACGTCTAAGCTTATAATAATCACTGGTAATACAAAGCTAGGAGGTGGCACATTAAAATATAAAATATATATATAATTTATGGTGAGCAGGGCATATGATTTGCAATCAAAAAAATTTTAATATACGACAAACAGTTAAGGAAAGAGTGATGCTTGATAGTACGTCTAAGCTTATAATAATCACTGGTAATACAAAGCTAGGAGGTGGCACATTAAAATATAAAATATATATATAATTTATGGTGAGCAGGGCATATGATTTGCAATCAAAAAAATTTTAATATACGACAAACAGTTAAGGAAAGAGTGATGCTTGATAGTACGTCTAAGCTTATAATAATCACTGGTAATACAAAGCTAGGAGGTGGCACATTAAAATATAAAATATATATATAATTTATGGTGAGCAGGGCATATGATTTGCAATCAAAAAAATTTTACAAGGTATTTGAGAATTGATACCATAGAGAAGGCCTAGACAGTAAGTGAGTAACAAGGTATAACATGCACTACATAAAAACCAATAATAAAGACACTTACATCAAAAAAAAAAATCCATAAAAAAATACACCTTTAGCACCGCATTTCCCCCCCCCTCCCCTCTTCCTCTAAGTAGGGTTTTGGGGCCCCATGCCATTGCATATACCACACATAGTCGGTCATGCTGCAATGGAGTCCCAAAGTTCTACACAGCATCCTCATAAAGTTGCAAGAATTCTGCATCTTACTATAAAAATGGTCTTTTGTTTATTAGTAGAATCCACATTAGTTATGCATACTACATTCTGGGAATCAATTTTCATAATCACGTCTTTGAGTACAAAACCCGACAAGCAAAAGCAACATGTACCTTGGATTTTTAAAAGAGGACTCTTGATCTTATGAGCACATTCTGGGCAATGCAGGTTAACTTTATAAAAGGCTGCTGAGACACCTTTTGACATTTATGTTTGTCTTCACAGAACACACTGCAGCGAATCAGCAATAGCCGATAAGTAATTAATAATGTTATTAATGAAAACACAGCGATCCTCTGCATTAATGATAGCTAGGAGAGAGGAGAAAGTTTTTATTGCAAGTGCCACCTTGGTAGATATAGCAAAAAAAGTAAGCAATAATAGGGAAAAAGAGTAGGTGAAAATTTGCTGTGGGTAGCTCACTTGCTGCAGGAAACTTAAACTCACAGCAACGATGGCTTCTGTAGTTCTGTTTAAAAAAGCAAGACAAAATATTAAACAAAACCAAAAGTTTGTATTACACCATGCACAAAATACAATGTCAAAACAATTGAAACATTAACTTGTCAAACTAACTACTGTGAGAAACATAGAAAAGTAGTTGGCTATGGGCGACTTACATTTGAATTTTACTTCAATTAGCTCTAAAAGAAATTATTTTAAGAGGTGAACCAAATAAAAGATACCAGTAAGAAAAAGGTTGGGACACCAAGGGGTGACTCAGATTTGATTCAGTGAGAGACAGTAGACATCGAAAATCAATTTGAACTGAAATTCAAACTGACTTGAAACCTAGAAAACAAAAAAAAGTTATACTACATAGTTAAAATGCACTTTGGACCTAGAAGTTGGATCGATCAGATTAATCAATGCCAAAGTAATGGATACAGAACAACTTTATACAAAAAATCAACCCAAGAACACCAACCCCAAAAGAGAAAGCATCAAAAACCCGGTTAAAAAAATAATTAAAAAAAAACCCAGATTTAAACATGTCCAGTCTCCAACGATCTCTTCCAGATAATCTCTTTGGGCTAACCTACTAACCAAATTGCAGGGTTGGGATAGTAGAGGAAACATCTGAAAAATCACATGTTTTGAAAGAACTATGTACCCGGAGTTTCTAGAGAACGAAAACACACACTTAAGCTAAGTTAAGTCAGAAAACAGCTAAAAGAAAGACAAGTTTTATTAAAACATAAAAAATAAAAAAGTTTCTCCATCCTATAGAGCTCATAAAGTCATGAACCACTCTAACAATTCACTAACATCAAGCTAGAGAATCTGTTCCGAGAACATAACAAGAGGTGTGATTGCTGGGTCAGAATAGTGTACATACTTAAATCTGAAAAGGTCACCAAAGGGTATCATGACTCCATGAGGGTCATTTCCTGGACATTTTACAGAGGAAGACCCCATCTTAAATGTAATGCATGCAACATGTATTCCTTCAACAACTAAAAAAGTTGATTGAAGAATATGTTCATACCTAATCCTCAATTTTTGTGTACGTCAACTAGGAAGTAGCTATAAACTTCCAAGGACTAACAACAAAACTATTCCGTATTATCTAATTCAAATTCTTCTGAAATTCATGTCAGGAAGGCAAAAACAATCTAAATAATAGCATGAAGACAAACTTCCAAACCGAGAATTCAACATGGTCCAAATAAAAAATTATATTTGAAATACTACCTGATTACCTCAGAAGTAGAAAATTCAAGCCATTGACATTGTTACACAATTACACTTGCTGAAACATTTCCAATCTCAACCAAATAAAAAATTAATTTGAAATACTACCTGATTACCTCAGAAGTAGAAAATTCAAGCCTTTGACATTGTTACACAGTTATACTTGCTGAAACATTTCCAATCTCACAGGTTTAATGTACCACTGAACCGCTTACAAACTAACTGCTTATGAGTTCATCAATCAATACCTGTAGCCAACCAGCCACCAATCGGGAACCTTATCTAGAAGATAATATCTGAAACAGGAAGGGAAATGGAAGTACAACATATCATCATAAGTATAACTTTTATTAACTCAGAAGCACTTCTAACTGAAGGATCAAAGTCATTCCACAAACTTCTAGTGAATGAACAAAGTAACCAACAATTGAGCCCCATTGCACGAATCACAAACAAACAAAAAAAGAGCAGAACTTTTGAAAAATTCTAACAGAATAATCAAAATGTAAAGAGAAAGGGTAATTTCCTAAGATCGACAAGTCAACAACAGACATCTTTACAAATAAATGAATAATCGTTATCATAAAACAACCATGATTTAGAGATCTGACTACATCCAGTATACAATCAGTCACCTGCCTAAATAGCCTTCGGCCAAGATGTTAACAATCTGAATTGAAGAAAGGAAAAGCACTGAATAACAAAACAAAATTTCAAGGGAAAAGAACTACAGAGACAGTATTGTAATTTTCTGTTGTATTATTTGTATATCAATTTTTATAGAAAACGTGTAAAAGAATAAAAAGAATTGATAGCTTCAAAACCTCTCAAAAATATGATCAGATACTGACTTGAGGCTTGCAAACAAATTTGCCCCAAGAAAAACCATTGTATAGTAAGAATGTGGAACTAATGTGACTGGCAGCTTCAATTTCTGCAAAAAGCTGAGACCCGGATGAGTGTAGTTTTATGTATCAGTTGCAATCGCTAAGTCAGGATTGGTGTAAAGGGCGCAAAATCATGATATCAATGTTTTCATACTCATTTTCTTTCCCAGCTCACCCAAAGCGGAAAAGGAACGACAATTTGACAATGGCATCAATACTATCAACATTCAACACATTTCTTGGACGGCTGGGGGCCTTTGTAAGAAGATCCACACTATCACACCCTCCAAAATCATAAGTTACTCCTTTCTGGACTCCCTTTATGCTGCAATCGTAGAAAGCAGTTTTAAATAAGGGACTTGACAATTTAGTACTCCTACCAATTCACATTGCAGGAAGAATTTAACAGGATATAACATAGCAATCACAGATTCCATGTAAGTGCAGCAATACATAAACAGACAGATCTAGATATACAAAAGAGTTGATGGTGAATCTATAAAGACACTTCTACAGAACACCAAGAAAGCACCATCATCAATTTCACTGTAAAGGAGTAGAAAGCACTAAGCAGTAATCCAGTCACAATGCTTCACACTTGGGTCTGAATGAAACCTTTTTTATATGAAGAACATGTCATCAATCAACCAACTACAAGGATCAGTAGTCCGCCAGAAAATGATCTATGAATATATATTTATATTACTTAGGTTGGTTCTTTCTAGCTTTTAGATTTACAAGAGAATGAGGTCCTTGATCGTAGGGGATGAAGGAAAATTTATGTGGATGATCACATGGAATGATTTTTTTGGTTCATGTAGCCGACCCCAACTTTTGGGATTAAGGCTCTATTTGATTGATTGATTGACTCCTTTAACAATTTGCACATGCATTTTTCTCAAGCTAGAAGTTATCCTCTATGCAGAATTGACTTATTGGATTATTTGAAGGACATTTAAACATCCATCAACCAAATATATTACTTCTATTTCCTTTAGGTGAATCATTTGAGACTCATAAATTGACATCGAGAGTATTGGTTTGTACGTTAAGAAAAACCGTAGGTGGTCATGGAAGGTAGACTAGTGCAAAAGAGTCAGTAAGTGTTTAAAATAGGCTAAAGACATATCCATTAGCTCAAAAAACTCAGTTTTACAAGAAAAAAACCAAGTTATGGTGAAAAATCAAGAAGTAGCTTGTATTACAGCTTTGGTAGAAATACATAATATTACAACTTTGGAAGAAATGACTTATGGGGTCTCAAGTTCTCAACTACAAGTTACAGCCTAATTTCATCTCAACAGTTGAGCTCATTGATATTGCTTTTACTATAACACCAAGTAAAAGTGAATATAGCTGATAAACACAAAAATATACTCCGTAACTGATAGTTTGGACAAGCTGAATATGAAAAGTCCTAAAACTAGAAAGACTTGCATTAAATGGGAAAATTAATATCATCATGTCAAATTACAAAAAAAATTAAATAAGAAAAAGGATGTAGCACAGCCATAATATGGTCATACACATTTAAGTCTTAGAACATGTAAGCACATTTGTAAAAATCCTATAAAGGTGAATGGATGAGCATTATTAATAGCATTACATATTTACATGCAAACATTGCCATGCAATTATCTAATAAACAGCAAAAAGGGTGGAAGGGAGATTTTTTGGCAAAAAACAAGGAAGAACTTACAAATTTGAGAGGCAACATCCACGTAGCCAGTCCCTACAGCTGAAGAATGCAAAACAACATAGAAGTGTTGTCTCTTGGATGTCTGATTCACACATAGCCCTTTGTGTGTTCATAATTCTCGATACCCACAGATAGTGAATGATCAACCATACTCAAAACAGGCTGGACAGCAAGATGATACAACATTATATATAGATTTCAGCGTTTTGCTAAAATAGCTTTGAAAGCATCTAGCTGCTTCGCAGGAAAAGGGGGTTGTCTCTTTTGAGCTAAATAATAAATAAACTCAGCCTTTTCTACCTTTCCAATACTCTTCAAACCCTTGATTAATGTACAAATTGTATCTACATTCAAAAACCAATTTTTCATCATGCACTTTTTGCACATGTTAAATGCCCGGTCAAAATCTCCTGCCTTGCACAGGTAATGTACCATAGTTTGATAAATCTTAACATTAGCTGTGTAACCCCGACCATGTAAAGCCGAAAATACCCTATGAGCCATATCAAATAAACCAGCCCAACAAAACCCCTTGATTACCAAATTATAAGTAATTTCATCAGGTTGCATCTCTAGATGCTCCATCAAACCAAGCATTTCATTTGCTTGCCATGCTCGCCCTCTATTCACCAAAAACTGAATTCTTGCATTAAAAGTAGCGACATTTGGACAACATCCCTTATAAATCATGAGATTCCACAGCCCATTTCCAATCTGCCAACGACCTTGCTTATAGAAAGCTGATATTAGAGTCGTATACGAGACAACATCAGGCTTAGTCCCAGCGTTTTCCATTTCTAACATCACTAAATAAGCCTCATCTAACAACCCCATTTGACAAAAACCACTGATCACAATATTAATCGAAACAACATCAAGCTTAATCCCAAACTCAAACGGCACCTCCTTAAGAAACGAATAAATAGACGCCAAATCACGAGCCTGAGTCAACACCTTGAGAGTAGCATTAAATGATTTTATAGTCCTATTGCAACCAAACAAATGCATATTATAGAAAGTATCGACGGCTTGATTAACCATACCAACCTTACCATACAACATTATAATCCTAACAACAAAACCCTCCCTCCTACCTTGAGGCAAGGACTTTTGATGCTCAAACAAATGCTCAATGTAATCATACCGCCCCGCCCCTGCCAACCGTGCCACCGTATCCTCAAATGCATACTTATTTTCGATAACAAGACGGTTATGGGCATTTTCCTTAAACAACTGAAACAACTTATCTGGGTTTCTCTCATTCTTCAATCTAATTAATGCAGGTTCTTCTAATTTAGGTCTAATCCTATGATTAACACTATAATCACTAGTATTATCACTATCATCATCATCATCATCATCAAAGTTAGAGCTACTAACAGATGAACTACTCAAATTACTACTTGTTGTTGGGGTATCAGTGGGTATTGAAGAAGATGAACAAAGACTATAACTTTGAGCATAAATTGACAAACAACGAATTGATCGAAAATTGAGAGATAATTTCTGAAGCATTGCTAATTTTTTTCGATTCAAATTGAAGAAAATGAAAAAGGGTTATCGGAAAAATCGTTGCTTCATGCTAATTTAGGGTGAAAAAAGAGGAATTAAGTTATATTAAATATAATATAATATATATAATAAAAAAAAATATAGGGCAATCGATTAGAATGATGTAGAAATAAAGGAAGCATACCTCAAACTTAAACCCCACATTGCAAAGTTTTGATATTTTTAAAAAATTTATGGAGGAAGGTGTGCATCAATGGCGGCGATTGTCCATATTTGGGGGTTTTGGGCGGAAGAACACTGGGTTTAGGAGGTGGATGCGTTGTTTTGGTTTAAACCTCTAAAACCTTTTTGTTCTACTTGGCCTTTTCCTTTGCAACGCAATATTCGATCTAATTGCACTAAGCCACTAAGGCGATAACCTAGTTTGGAGCAGTCGAGGACGAGGTAAAAAACGAATATTAGAATAGTAAATGGATAATTTTAAAATTTTGTATCAATGGTTAAAATTATAGATAGTTATTTATATGAACATTATGAAGTATCTGTGATACATATGTATATGCCCTAAAAATATAGGTAAGGAATTGGATACAAACGTACAATAAATAAAATCGGTTTAATGGATTACAACATATGTCACAATTGATTTGGGTAGTTGAGAAAGGTTTTGAAGGTGGATGATGATGTTTGAGTATAGAAAAGATCATGAAAACGAGAATTGGTATAGCATCCTCCTTAGGGAGGTTATATGCACAAATGTAATTTGTAAAGTCGTATGATTATCATACATAATTACATACAGTCATACACCTATATGTATATCGTTGTATTTTAACAAATTTTGGTACTTTTCTAGTAAAAATTTTAAAAATACTAAACATATGAGGATTTGTCAAGGGGATTGGTTCAATTTAGGCCTCACACCGTTCTAAGAAACTATCTCAAATAGTGTAAAACCTTATATCATTACGCATTTACGCATTATGATAGATACATAAAATTGAGGTTTGAGTTCAAAAAACCAAGAACCTAAATTGCATTAAAGAATTACAATTCCATTTCACTTGGACAATTACACTTACAAACAGTAACGATTAATACACTCAAGTACGTCAAATTAACGTTATTATATATTTATATCCTACATTTTACCCCTTGTTTATTAAAATCATGATTAAGGTCAAGCTAATACGTACTACATACAAACTAATTAGGCTAAGGGGAGATAAATTAAAATAGGATTAATGTTGTTGATGTTGGTGAGCTATATGCTTAGACATCTCCTTTTGGGCAATATCCTCAGCCTTGGACACATGCAAATCCATAGCTGCTTCAGCTTCTTTGGCCTTCCTTACCTCTTTTGCCATTTCTTTTCTAGCTTCTGCTATCTCTTTTTCATCCTGCATTATTTATTAATTAATCAAATTCATGGTATTACCCTCAATCTCAAAGAAAAGCTAGACAAAATATCTCAAAAGTTAATTAATTAACTTAATATAGGTAATAATTAATATTACTGACCTTTTATTGTGATTATGAGATGGACTAATGAAATAATTATATTGCCACCATCCAATTCACAATTAACTAAACAATCTTTATGCTTTTGTTTTATAGATCACACGTGATAAATTAATATATAGTAGACGATGTCACACCATTACTTGATGTTGTACTACACGGCGACCAAGACTATTAATTGGTTTTGTGGTTAAGAGTTATATTTGGACAACGAGCATTGAATGAATTATGATTTAATTATTCATGCATAACAAATGACAATAATAAACAACAATAAAGCTTTCATTCCAACATAATTTGAAGTCAATTTAACATAAATTAAAAGACTAATTTGCAATAATAATTACGAGGTATAATGCAATTTATAAATGGAGGTCGATCTAGAAACCTTTTCTTCCTCCTTAGCCTCAGCTTTTGCTTTTCGCATGGAATTGATTTCATTGTATTTTTCTTTTATAGCTTGCATTTTTGTCACACGAAAATTTTCTCCGCTTAAATTTCTTAATTCTTCTTAGACCAGATAATGATTAATATATGATATTAAATTTGGGGTATTATGCTTGAAATTATGCTTTAATATATAACATCTTAATATTGGTCATGTATATGACACATGTACGGCAATATCAGTGATGTTTCTCCCATTATTAACACTAAAATAAAAAGTAATGTTTTTCCCAATCTTTCTAACCTAAAACTAGTAATAGTTCTAATTAAACGCTTGTAATCCGGAATTTGAATGGATAATATAGACATTTTATCATACTTGAATAACATAATTGAAAAGGAAGAAAAAAGAGGGACAAAGTGACAAATTAAGGGAAACAAATGAATGATCATGACTCAATGAGACCTTAATTACGACTATTTTTCAAAATCATCATCTTTATAAAAACGTCATTACATAAAGTCATAAACAATGTAACTGCTAGGGGTCTTCCAATGAGTGTCAAGATATAAAATTATAGCTCAATATTTTTCGGGACTACGAAACCCCCAAAAAGAATGACTTATAGCCTTTAATTTATTTTTGACTTTTGAACGGTCTTCTAAGGCTCCGTCTCATTTTCACCCACTTACTTTTGGTAACCTCGGGATGACCCACGATCGTTTTAAGAATCTAAGCCTATAAAAAGTAGTTGTGTTTTTTCTTTTAGAGATTTCCAAAAAAAAGGGCACATTATTTTTTTAAAAAAATCTTGTAACCTTTTTATGACTTTCGACACGTCGACAAATTGTCCAAGGTTCCTCTTTTGACTCTAGGGATATCATGTAAATATTTTTGGCATTTTCTTCTCAAGACATAGGAATATTTGAAAAATGTTTGCTTTCGGCTTCCAAAGGGTTGTCCGCGGGGGTTTTGTCTTGTTTTCACCTTGTATGTGTCTCCAGGATGCCCCACGCTCGGCTTCAGCCTCTAAAAACTTATCAGCTTCCCTCTTCAGTCAAATTTCAAAATACGGCACACTAGTCATTTTGCTCTCTCAGGACTCATCTTATAATTTTTGGAATTTCAAAAAGTTGTTTAGAGACCCTCTTTTGACCGTAGGGGCACATTCTAACATTTTTGGTATTTTTTTTCAGGACTTTGAAACCCCAAAAAAGTGCAAATTATAGCCTTCCTTTTCGGCTTATGGAGGGTTGTGCTAGGCTTCTGAAGTAAGGATCGACACTAATATATAAATAATGTGTTAGAGGACCATCTCAACCAAGAGCTTAAGCTGATGGTTGAGGCCTAGGAATAATTTATATACTCTATCACGCCTCCTCACACGAGAGTCCGTTGGGCTTGAAGTGTGGATGCAACATGGGCTCCCTCATACCCTGCGCTTAATTAATAATTCCACTTAGAAGGGAGGGGTGGATGAGATTCGATCCCGTGACCTTTGTGTCACGCTGGCGCTGATACCATGTTAAAGGATCAACTCAACCAAAAGCTTAAGCTGATGGTTGAGGCCCAAGAATAGTTTATATACTCTATCATAATGCAAAACCCATTTATTTAACATGTTAAAGTGTTGAGCTAGCTCTAACCTTAAAATACTGCCTATAAAACACTCTTAACATGCATTATGTCTCTACCAACAATTATTATTTGTCAAGAATTCGGTGTTTTTCTCTTTTAACGCCTTTTCTATTGTTAGATCTTTATTCCTAAACATATTTCGTGTAATTAGCAGCTTTCTCAACACTAAGGTTAATGCATGTTACGATAAATTTATTGTTGAAGTGCAATTAAAGTTTTATTCAAGATTTTTTTTCTTGTTTGTAATATAACTTATGTAGCTATGTGTTTATGAGTGAGATATTTTTTTTTGTTTTTGTTTACATATATACTATAAATAATTATTTTTACAAGTATGCTTGTTTCCTTGTTTTCGGAAAATTCATACCGATCAAAATTAATTAAAATGTGATGAGATCAATTACTTAGATATAATTAATCGGAAATCAAGTAGTCCAAATTGCGCACCATGCCACCATCTTCAACAATCTTGTATTATTTGACTATTTGAACAATAACGTAACTCTCGAGTCTTGAAAGCCTCATTTGGTAATTTGGTAGCCTGGTAGAGTATTAATCCATTTGTAGCTAAACAAACTTTCTACTACTTTACGTATATAAAATCACCTTCGCCTTGGTTGACATTAAAGACTTGTAAAATATTAGCAATGTTTTTTTTTTTGGCCACAAGGGTGGGGATGAGAATCGATCTTAGGATCTCCTGGAACCAGAAAGGAAACTTTTACCACTTGAGCTACCCTCACTCTCATTTTAGCAATGTGAAGATAAAGAAAAATAAGTTTTAATTGTAGAAATTACACTTATTACGTAATAATAAGTTGGTCTTGGCCTCTTGGGTGACCAGTGACCACCGACCAATTGAGTAATTGACCATAAGGTCCATAACTCCTCATAAACACATGGTCCAAATCAAGAGAAGGCGATTCTGAAAGAGGAAAAATATTTCTTTGTAATGACTTCCCTCACTATTCACAATCATTTAAACGCATTCAACATCCACTTGTACGATTGGGCCTGATTCCTTGACGTACTTGGATCGACAACCCACCAAATGCTCCATTTGTACTCGATTTATTATTACACATGTTTTTTTTTTTTTTTCACAACTTTTGAGACATAACTACGAAATACCAGAGTATGTATAATTATCGATCTTTATCTATTATAAGTATAAATTTCATATCATTAAATTTAAAAGTAGAGGTCAAATCAAACAAAGAGATACACATTGAAACAAATCAAATAATACTCAACATGACTCTATTTTTTCGTTAATTATAGATCATGAAAGACAATCAAAACATGATACGGCCTAATTCTAATTGTTGATATTCTATTCTAAAATAAACTTATACACCCAAAGTCAAATTGTCAATATTCTACAAGATTCCATATTTGAATGGTAAGCTACTGAAACGAACCCCATGTCATGAACCAACCACCTACCAAACGTCCATACACAATACAAAATAATGCGAGTGACAGCACAAATCTACGTGGAATGGTAGATATTCTATCCAAATTAAAGACCTTTGCCTCAATTTTTCTGGAAAATTCCAATTTCCTCAATGTATCAAAATCCAAACAAAACGTACAATTGCCTAATTCACCTTTATATTTGTCGTTTGAATACTCTTCTTTTATTTGCAACTTGCTAATAAGTCTACATTTACCTACTTCATAAATAGCTGTAACTCTTTAATATTAACTATTTATATTACATTATATTAATCTTCCTTTTATTGTATAAAATAGTTGATTTGTTTGCTAATTAATTACACTTTAGGAAGATATAATATTATCTTATCACGTGTGCCACGCTATTCTTGCCTATTTAATCCACCATTTTTCCTTGGAATTCTTTGAATTTCACTTCATTCATTCATTCTTCTTCCTTTTATTGGGTTTTGTGTTCTTTCCTTTGACCTTTCATTCTACAGGTATGTTCAATCTTCCTGTTTTTATTTTTCTAAATTTTTAGCTTTTGAACAATTTTGCAAATGGACGATTCTTGTTTTGTTTAATCTTTGTTTTGAGGGTAATCTATCTAACTTATTTTGATCTTTTATGAATTGGTGTAAGTTAGAGATTTAATTCACATGAATTAAGTTGTGGGGTTTTTCTAGCTTTTTGCAAATTTAAGTTTCATGCATTTGAGGTTAATGAGTTACGTTGATTGATGCATTCTTTATGCATAAATAAAAATAATTGTTTATATATGTCATATGTAAGCACATTCTATTATAGAAGATATAGTTCGACCATTGATGTTAGCTAGTTTTGGTTCGAAATCAACTATTGACTTGATTGGTTGATTCACTTGACTTATTTGAATGGTTGTTGTTGGATTAAATCTATTGTTGAGTGTCAACAATAGCTTACAGTCGATAAAAATTATTTGTTTTATTGACGTAAAAATTAAAGCTTTCAAATTAACGCAATTAAAAGCATTTTATCAAACATATCCTTTGGAAACCAAGCCATTTAATTAAACCGATAAGAAAAGATTGGCAAAAAATCGATTGGCAAGACCCATTGGCAATGTATGAGGTGGCATGTTAATGGAATTAACTCAAAGATAGTCTAAGATTGTTGTGATGTATGAACATGTTTGTGAAAGTTTAGGCATGCAACTTGTGTCCCTTGGCTGTTGCCTCTTGATGGTGTCAANTCTATTATAAGTATAAATTTCATATCATTAAATTTAAAAGTAGAGGTCAAATCAAACAAAGAGATACACATTGAAACAAATCAAATAATACTCAACATGACTCTATTTTTTCGTTAATTATAGATCATGAAAGACAATCAAAACATGATACGGCCTAATTCTAATTGTTGATATTCTATTCTAAAATAAACTTATACACCCAAAGTCAAATTGTCAATATTCTACAAGATTCCATATTTGAATGGTAAGCTACTGAAACGAACCCCATGTCATGAACCAACCACCTACCAAACGTCCATACACAATACAAAATAATGCGAGTGACAGCACAAATCTACGTGGAATGGTAGATATTCTATCCAAATTAAAGACCTTTGCCTCAATTTTTCTGGAAAATTCCAATTTCCTCAATGTATCAAAATCCAAACAAAACGTACAATTGCCTAATTCACCTTTATATTTGTCGTTTGAATACTCTTCTTTTATTTGCAACTTGCTAATAAGTCTACATTTACCTACTTCATAAATAGCTGTAACTCTTTAATATTAACTATTTATATTACATTATATTAATCTTCCTTTTATTGTATAAAATAGTTGATTTGTTTGCTAATTAATTACACTTTAGGAAGATATAATATTATCTTATCACGTGTGCCACGCTATTCTTGCCTATTTAATCCACCATTTTTCCTTGGAATTCTTTGAATTTCACTTCATTCATTCATTCTTCTTCCTTTTATTGGGTTTTGTGTTCTTTCCTTTGACCTTTCATTCTACAGGTATGTTCAATCTTCCTGTTTTTATTTTTCTAAATTTTTAGCTTTTGAACAATTTTGCAAATGGACGATTCTTGTTTTGTTTAATCTTTGTTTTGAGGGTAATCTATCTAACTTATTTTGATCTTTTATGAATTGGTGTAAGTTAGAGATTTAATTCACATGAATTAAGTTGTGGGGTTTTTCTAGCTTTTTGCAAATTTAAGTTTCATGCATTTGAGGTTAATGAGTTACGTTGATTGATGCATTCTTTATGCATAAATAAAAATAATTGTTTATATATGTCATATGTAAGCACATTCTATTATAGAAGATATAGTTCGACCATTGATGTTAGCTAGTTTTGGTTCGAAATCAACTATTGACTTGATTGGTTGATTCACTTGACTTATTTGAATGGTTGTTGTTGGATTAAATCTATTGTTGAGTGTCAACAATAGCTTACAGTCGATAAAAATTATTTGTTTTATTGACGTAAAAATTAAAGCTTTCAAATTAACGCAATTAAAAGCATTTTATCAAACATATCCTTTGGAAACCAAGCCATTTAATTAAACCGATAAGAAAAGATTGGCAAAAAATCGATTGGCAAGACCCATTGGCAATGTATGAGGTGGCATGTTAATGGAATTAACTCAAAGATAGTCTAAGATTGTTGTGATGTATGAACATGTTTGTGAAAGTTTAGGCATGCAACTTGTGTCCCTTGGCTGTTGCCTCTTGATGGTGTCAATGGTCAATCTTAATTTCTTATTTATATGTCTTTGTGTATATATATGTACTACTAAATTGTCATAATTTATTCAACTTGTAGACTTTTTGGCTCTATTTGCCCAAATAAGTGACTTGAACATAAAACTGTATTTTGTCAAAGAGTTTGAAAGTTTTGACACTATTTTAAGCGGTGATTATTGTAAATTTGTAACCTAATATTGAGTAAATTATGTAGAATTACGTTACTCAACTGAATGAACCAAGTGTTCATTGAATATTGAGTTGGGACTGATTTTGTGATGTTTGCAGAATAATCAGGCAAAATTTGACTATGGCTGAGAAGAAAATGTCTGCTCAAGAAAAGGCTCGTGAATCGCTCATTGCTTTGTCATACACTATGCCTGATGATAAATCTTTAAAGAATGTGACTGATTTTGACGATAATGCAGTAGCTGTAAAGAAGGGAAATAACGGGGAGTTTAGGTCTGAACTGATTTCGTTGTCATACACATTACCAGATGAAAAGCTTCCGAAGAATTAGTTGAATGATCAATGGTGTATTATTATAGAGTCTATAGATGTAAACATTATAAAGTTGAATGATCGATGGTGTATTATTATAGAGTCTATAGATGTAAACATTATAAGGGTCACTTCGTCTAACTTCATGTTGTTTGGTTAAACTTCATGTTGTTGGTTGGTCTTAATTATGTGATCATAAATTGAAAACAAAATATAACATTTTAATGTATTCAAAGAATGAAGTTACTCTGTACATTATAGGCATGGTTTCTTTCGATGTTTCATGTTGTTGAGATTTACCATGAGTAATTTGGCTGCGCAATTGTTAAATGAAACACGTTTTGTATTCACGCCCTAGCTCGAGTACTCTTGTAGTTCCGGAAATTGGCATGATGTATGGAAAGTATAATTATCCCAATCAGCAACAATATCAATATTGTAGGTCTAATAAGAAGGACAAGTTCCACCCGCCTCCCACTACTAGCTCAACTTAGCTTGGTCCTTGGAGAGGGTTGAAGTCCTTTAGCTCCTAACTAAACCAAAAACCAACAAATAGTTGTTACAAGTTTACAACACTATCGTTAAAAGACGAGGTCATGGCCTTTAGCTCCTACTAAACCATAAACTCATTCCCTAACATAAAATCTAAGCTCATAGACATAAGATTTTCCAAAAATCTTGAAGAAATGATCTTCACGAATTAGGTGCTACGTGAATTAGTGACGAGTGATTGCGTAATGAACTGATGGGCTAACCAAAGTTGATGTCAAATTGCACTAGTTGAAAAAGTTGCTAGGAAATTTGTTTGTTTGTCAATTTGTTATTAGAAAAGTAATTAAATTTTATCAAGAAAAGTGGTGGGGTTATATTTATAAAATAATACACAACGACATTCAATCTCCAACAATTAACAAGTGGTGTTAGAGGTAGAGTCACGGTCCTAAAATGGAGAACAATAACATGTAAAAATTATGGATTTATCATTTAATAGGGGTTTGTTTCATCTAAAGAGTGGTGGAGACTCTCGAGATCTAGAAGGATATAGTTTGTTTGGCAAAACTCTAATTAGAACACACCCTTGAGATAAAACAACATATCCTATACGCTTATACTTAACCGTAAGGAAATCATTGTTTAACAATACCAATGTAATTGTATAATCAATTGATACTTCATAAAATCACATTAGGAGGTGAAATTACAAATAAAAAACCTTAATTGTGGCCTCAATCAAAAAACAAAGCAACATACTAATAAAATTACGTCTAAATTTAAAATATGTATATGATCTAAATTCAAAATGAAAAAATAATATATAAAACATATGTAAAATTTATTAAGAGTTGCTCAAATAACTTAACAGAGACTATATAAATTAAATACGAAATAATATATAAATCAAACATGTAGGCGGACACGGCCAAATGTAACTAAGAGCCAGAAATATTGATCTTACAAATTACAATGGGGATGAACTATTGAAGTGGTAGACATTAGGACAATACTAATATATAGATATGCTCCTACGACCTAAAGTATCCCAAAAAGGCAAAAAGAGGCCTATATTAATAGTGAAGAATCAAACAACAGACAAAGCAACAAATCCTTAATGTTTTCAATTTTCATCATCTATCTATATATATATAAAACAAACCATTTCATCACCTCACTTCTTTTTTCCTATATTCTAAAATCTTCTCTCCACCACCAAAGGTCCAAAACATATCTTTAATTACTCACTTTATTTAGCTCTATACTACATTTCACTACACTATACTACTAACTTCAACATCATTTTTCTTCTTCAATCAACTCATCTCAAGATCTTCCTTTTCTTCATTAATCATCACAAATTCACAATATATATATATATATATATATATATTTATGATGGAATTTGGTTTGATGTCAAGTTTAACAATATGTATATTGGGGTTAATTTGGGTGCTAAATATGGTGGCAAGAAGAGTAAATAGTTGGGTTTATGAATCTAAACTTGGGGTAAAAAGACATGATTTACCCCCAGGTGATTTGGGGTTGCCTCTAATTGGCAACATGTGGTCTTTTCTTAGAGCTTTCAAGTCTTCGAATCCTGATTCCTTCCTCAACTCCTTTATCACCAGGTTCTTTTACTTTTTTATCCTTACATTACATTACACGTGTGTGCTGTGTTATGTATGTTCAAACTTATCTCATCATAATAAAGTAGATTCTATAGGTATTCCGTACTTATAGTTTTGTTTTAGGCTTTTAGCATTTTGTTTAGTAAGTTCTTGGAGTACTGTGAGTCAATTTTGTTTTTGCTAGAAAAGTGTAAAGCTAGCTATCACGTTTGGTTATTTCCTCTCTTCTAATCAAGATAACGAACGATCCTTTAATTAATTATTGGTCTTATTTGTATTTGGTGATTAGCTTGCAATTTTTTACGACCTTTTTTTCTTCACGTAATCAAGCAAAAAACACATTTGGGTATTATGCATCAACCAACGTTGCAATCGTGCTACATATATCACATAAACACAAAATAATATACTTACTAACATTGTCAATTGCCGGCATTTGTACCCTTTAACATATTGTTGATACTCTAATAGACTTTGTCAATAATTGATAAACTCACGATTATAAGTTTATAGCATAAGTAGGCTATCAACAACACAATGTACCTAAAGATTCGATTCAATCCAACCTCAATAACTCAAATTTCTCCATTATTTTATCACAATATAGGGTAAATAAAATTAATTTAAGTGTTGAATATATATATCATGCATACTTTAAAGTTTAAATCATGTAAAATCATAATTTCCTAACTATAAAATACTACTATCTCATCCATTTCAAATTATTTGCTAGCATTTTGCATCTTATTTTTTTTTACATATATATAGTTGAAAAAACTTATAATCAAAATTTGTGCATATATTTTAGAGAGACCTAATTTATGACTTATAAGTAGTTAGAGTGGTTCAAGTTTCAACTAATTTGGAATAGTCACTATTGCATCACAAGATTATGACTTTAATTTGCACGCTTTGCACTTAATTTAATACGAACTTTTGATAGATTACAGAAAATTTGTGGGGTTGTAGGACAAACCTTAACCTACGGTCTTTAACTTGTAATCAGGACATAATAATATAGACCTACAAAATTTGTAATGTTTGCTTTCGATTCTTTAGTACAACCGTTTGATAGCATGTGCAATTATAAAAAAAAAAAAAAAAAAAAAAAAAAAAAAAAAAAAAAAAAAAAACGACGT
>PYUH01000044.1:799952-822186 GCA_016808085.1 Suaeda aralocaspica | reverse complement strand
AAAAAAAAAAAAAAAAAACAAAACAAAAAACAAAAAAAAAAACACGTCGTTGGTTTTCAAGAAAACTGGATAAATTTAGTTAATTTTAACAGTTGCAAATTGGCCACCATAGGCCACTTAACCACGACGTTCAACGGGTACTCACAAAGGAGTAATTTTAGACTTTCGGCTTTTTTGGGTCGAGCTAGTCTTTTCATCAACTTCGTTCAACAGTTGATATTAACTTTACTTCAAACTAAAAGATCGTAATCTTATTATTAAATTTTGACCGTTAAAAGCAAATTAAATTTAAAATTTATGTTACATTTTATGTACAAAATTATGATATTATATACTTCCTCCGTCCTTTAATGTTTGCAAAAGCTCTCACAAAAAGTAGGTCTGTATTGCAAAAATTAAAAGACGGAGGTAGTATCAAAATTTGTCAGATGCTTGCCGGAGAAATTGGCTTTTGGGTTTCTGTTTGTCCACCTTTGTGACCTCTCTAAAGGTCAATTTCGCAAAAATCTTGACACCTCACTGTACATGTCTAATGGTGACACCTATTTAAGGAGCTAATATGGCCAAGTTTATGCTGGCATGTATGTTACGTGACTCTTCCCTAGAGAATTTTGGTCATTTTTTTTTATTTGAAGAAGATCTAGTGACTCATTAAATTGCCAAAAAAAAAAGAAAAAGAAAAGGATGAAGCACATCTTTATCATTAAAACATAAAGTGTTTGTATTTATATCTCACTAAAGAAAAAAGGTGTGATTTGTTTGCTAATTGCTAATCCAAGAATAGAGTGATTGAATTTCATGTTAATTAGTTTATTATTACCTAATGTTTAAGAGCATGGTGATTAATTTGCATGGTACATGATCCTAGTTTGATAAATCTTTGACGTGCAAGTTGAATGATTACCAAAATTCATATGGTGTGACAGATTTGGTAAGACAGGAATGTACAAGGCATTCATGTTTGGGAACCCAAGCGTTATAGTTGCGACACCCGATTTATGCAGAAAAGTGTTGAATGATGATGAACATTATAAGCCAGGATGGCCGCTTTCAACTACAAAGCTAATTGGTCGAAAATCGTTCATTTCTATTTCACCTGAAGAGCATAAACGTCTAAGGAGGTTAACCTCTACTCCTATCAATGGACACGAAGCCTTAACGGAATACATGGAATATATAGAACAAATTGTGGAAAGTGCTCTAGTCAAATGGAGTGAAATGGGAGAAATTGAGTTTTTGACTCAACTTCGGAAGCTAACTTTCCGAATAATCATGTATATCTTTATGAGCTCGGAGAGTGAACCTGTGATGGAGGCTCTAGAACGAGAGTACACAACACTTAACTATGGTGTTCGAGCTATGGCGATCAATATCCCTGGATTTGCTTACCATAAAGCACTTAAGGTAATATTTGAAGTTGTTTTTAGTGTTCAAGTGTTCAACTAGTCTTATTTCCTTGTTCTGATATACTCAATTTGCTGATTGTAACTGATTCAAGTGATAAAGTTTATAAGATGTACTTAAAATGATGCATTTTTATTAGGCTCGAAAGAGACTTCTTGCAGTGTTTCAATCCATAATCGACGAAAGAAGGGCAGAAAGAAGGGATGGAGTAGCGATAAAAGCCAAGAAAGATATGATGGATGCTTTGCTTGAGGTTGAAGATGACAATGGAAGAAAATTAAGCGATGAAGAGATAATCGATGTGTTAGTAATGTACTTGAATGCTGGACATGAGTCATCTGGTCATACCATGATGTGGGCTACTGTCTTATTACAGCAACACCCTGAATTTCTGCACAAAGCCAAGGTATTTTTTTTTTTTTTTGGATGAAAAAACCCTTCTGAAGTTGCATTGAACTTTAGGTTATGACCTTGTTTAATCGTTTTTTATTTTCATCTTCTCAAATGGCTTTTTTAGATGATGTTCAATTGACAAATTTCACTGTTCTGAAATTGTTAAATGTGTTTACAGGTTGAACAGGAAGAGGTTGTCAGAAACAGAAAAGCCGGGCAGAAAGGCCTAACACTGCAAGAAATAAGACAAATGCCTTATCTTTCTCAGGTAAGTGCTCAAAGCTCACCTTTCACCTTACCTTATGACCTCAGATCACGACTATCAGGTCAGCCAGGTTCAAGAGCTCATGTAGGAAAGTCGAAGTTCCAAACAACTATTTGTAAAAGTAATAGTAACTTATAACAGTGATAGACTAAACTACCTAGCTACTCCTGTTAGAACCTAGAAGCATGAAGCATATAATATATGTTTTGCATAATTAGGAATAAACGACAGGAGCTCTGACAAGGTGGGTTAAACCAAGTCCTTTTCTGTTTCTCTTTGGTTGCAGACTGATGGTGTATGCACCATGATATAGGTAGTAGATGAAACACTCCGGTGGTTAACGTTCTCATTTGTAGTGTTCCGAGAGGCTTTATCAGATGTCAAGATGGACGGTGAGTACTATATCCCATACGTGGCTACATCACTTCCTAAGTCGATAGTTGAGCACCAGTTTTAAGTTTTACACTCTATCAGGTTAAAGAAAGTTGGTTATGAATTGTTTCAGGTTACATGATTCCTAAAGGATGGAAAGTGTTAGTATGGTTCAGAAGTTGTCACTTGGATCCTGATTCTTGGCCTGAACCTATGAAGTTCAATCCCTCCAGATGGGATGTAAGTTGTAACTTCAATCTCTTTCTCCGCTTTTTATCTTTTATAAAATTAAGAAAAAAAGTACCATTGATAAACTGATTGCAACAATCATTTCTGTAGAACCTTGTCCCAAGAGCAGGAACATTTCTTCCCTTTGGAGCAGGAAGTAGGTTGTGTCCCGGAAATGATCTTGCAAAATTAGAAATTTCGATTTTCCTTCATTATTTCCTTCTTAATTACAGGTAAATTATGTTGGTGATGTCCAAATTTGTAAGTTATAGTATATTGTAACGAAGCAAATCAATTGATTTTTATGTTGTGTTTTCTGCAGGCTCGACAGAGTTAATCCTCATTGCCCTGTGCGTTACTTGCCTCATAGAAGACCGAAAGATAACTGCTTGGCAAAAATCGTAAAAGTTTGATTTAAAGACCATGGACTTACATTGAGATATGATCGAGGTGCATGTCAATCAACACCGTAATCTAAAAAAACTAGATAACATTAAACCTCATTTTATTTTGATTTACCTCTAATATATTTGTATAATGTTGACTACACTAGTGTAGTGTAGCTGTGTAGTCATGTATTCAAATTTTGTACTACGTTCGAAGGAGAAAGCTTCCGGAATCTAACAAAATGAGAGTGTTATTTTTGACAAAAGCATTCTGAGAATTTAGCAAACCTCAATGTAGGTTTATTCACCTAGTGTTCGATCATTACTAATGAAAAAATCTCTATAATGTCGATTGTGAGGCAAAATTCATTAGTGTTGGTTAGATTGAACACCACTAATGGAGAGCAGGAGCTGGGTTAAGATTGTCATGAGACTGATTAGTTTTATAATCCTACTCAATAAAGGGTATTTTTTGGATTTTGCCAAAAGCTCGAAAAAAAGGGTATTTCTTACTCTTCTAAAACCGTCCGATTCGAGATAAGGGATTAGTCCGTTAGGTCTTTTCGGTCACGGAGCCTCTTTACAAAAAGCTATTAGCTAAGTAGTCAATTCTAACCGTCTAAGGGTCTTCTCTTGATAGGGGATTAACATGTAAAATTTTAGGACTATTTTTTTATGTCATCGAAACTCTCAAAAAAGCATGAGTTATAGCCTTTATTTTCGGTATTTAGAGGGCCTTCACAGGCTCCGTCTTGCTTTCACCTACTTTCTTTTAATAATCTTAAGATGATCCACCATCGTTTTTAGCTTACTGTTGTGATTTTCCTTTAAAGATTTTCCAGAAAAGGGTACACTTGTTTTTTTTTGTTATCATGAGACTTTATAACCTTCCGAACCTTGATAAGTTGTCCGAAGGCCATCTTTTGACTTGGAAACCCCATGTAAATGACAATTTTTTTTCGAGACCTCGAAACCTCCGAAAACTATGAATTACCTCTCATCTTCGACTTCTAAAAGATTATTTTGAGCTCCATTTCATTTTGACTTTATCTTTCTCCCACGTGTTATTAGTAACCCCAGGATCATAACTTGTAACTTATAAGATACCTAACTATCTAAATTAATTCATATCACAAAAATTAAGCGTTACCTTAGTCTAATAGGACACCTCTTCTTACCTACTCATATTCCGTATGATATATAATCACTTGTTTGTAAGCCCTTTAAACTACAATTAAGAAAGAATTAAAAGAATAAACATCAGTTGTTAACTGGTTAAAGTCAAAAGATGATTGTAATGACTGTTTGTTGAGTTCATCACCATCTAAATTTCTCAGAAGAAGTAGTTTAATAAGAATGGAGGAGAGAGAAAAGGGGAAATCGAACGAAAGATGGGATGCTGCGATTACAAACCTCACAGAAATATCTGGAAATTTAGAGTCGCTTCAAAAACTTCTTTTGAAAAAAGCTGTTTTTGTTGATCAAGATACCTTCTCTAAAGCTTCTCTTGCTTCTCAACAAACTCGCACTATCAAGGTTTTTCCTTTTTTATTTATTTAATTTTATATTTAATATGATTGTTGCATTATGCTTATAAATTTGTTGTGTAAAAACTCCAATTTGATCGAATTTTGGGGAAATTATTGAATTATTTTACCTTTTGATTGACTTTGTGTTAGTTAGTTAGGTTTAATTGTGATTTTTTTTTTACTGGAAATTTGAAACCTTGTTTATGAATTTAGGAGTTTTAATTGGAAATTTTTTTGACATTGATGCAAAATCATGCCTTTTTTATTACCTATTAATAGTTTAGGTGAGGTTACTGGAATCAATTATGGACTGTAACATGAATGAATGAAATGTGGTCATGTGGAAAGTTGTTGAATTGGAATCAATCTGATGAAATTTGCCTCAGTAGATGTTCTGTTTTAGCCTGATTAGTGGACAGCTTCTGCATATAGTGTTTGATAGGTATGTTACCCTCATTTACCTCAAAAATTGAGTGTCGTATCGTGTCAGATACGACACTCCACCCTGATATTCCATTTTTAACTATACAGTTCACTTTGTTTCTACAAAATGTCCGAGTCACTTGGACATCCGTATCCGAGTAGACACTTAATCCATGTCTGAGTAACATGGTTTGAGAGTCAAGCGATCCTCTAAAATATGGTGATCAGGACCTAGCCATAGGAAAATTGATCGCTGCATGGGGCTAATCTTGTTATTTATCGCATCATGCAGTCTTCGATTGCTTTTACTTTGGGGATTATTAGTGCTTTGTTTGTTTGCCAACGGACTTACTGCAGTAAACTGTATTTCATGTATGGTGTCATTTGCAAATCATGGGAATTTTTCACAACCAAGGGGGAGTGGTTAATTGAATTTCTGCTTTATGTAGGCATTAAAAATTCTTTGGACTTTGAAATTCCTTCCCTTTTGTCAATCCCCAAACAACCTTACCCAATATTCAAATCATTGTACTACGTAATTTAGAATGGTTGTGGCTTGTGGGAATTGGTGGCAACTAAACGACACCTTTGTGTTCATGACTAGTTATTTTAGGATGTTGAGGTTCACGACTTCACGCTGATAAATGGAAAGATTTCATTATTATTTGTTATTTAGGTTGGTTTGCTCTTCTAGTGATCTTTGATGTACAGAAAATAGGCTGCAAATTGTGTTTGATTAGCAATCAGAAAAGGAAGGAAAGAGGAGGAAACGAGAGGGAGCAAAGAAGCGAAGGGACAACGAGGAAAGTTATAGATTTGTTATTTCCTAACAAAATTTTCCCACCTTAATAGGATTGCGTTTATTGTTTATCAATAGGGAAGGGAAATGGATAATGGATACTTTAAATTCTTCTCTCACAGACATTGCTTGATTTTCTTCGTGTAAGCACCATTTGCTGTTGATAGCCTATTATTTTTGTAGAGGAGTTACACATTGATAACAATTTCAGTCACTTCTTTGTTCAGGTTCTTGAGCAAAGGGTGGAGACTTTAGAACGTGAACTTGATTCTTCCATCACAGCTGCTGCTCATGCTCGTTCAGAGAAAAGAGAAGCTGAGGCAGCTCAAAAAGCTGCTGAATTACGCACTCAGGAAATTACAAAAGAGCTTGAAAACACATCAAGTATGTAAATGTCTTCCTTTATGTTGTGTGTTGTGAGTATTTAGGTTAAATTTTAAGTCGATGAAATCAATGGATTTCTTTCACTTGAGCTTAAAATAACATTAATCTCTAACCTCTCTCTTGCTCTTGTTGAAATTATGTTGATTAATTGACTTGTTTACAATCGTATATCCCTTCCTTAAAACTTAGGCCCACTGCCCAAAAATTTTGTTGCAACGAAAAAAAAAAACCCCGGAAGTATTAATATTTTTTTTTTTTAATTTTGTTGGCAACTGGCAAGTGAGGTGTGTATGGGGTGGTCAGAAACGTCCTTCTACTCGCACACACCCTAGTGTACCTTTGCCTTTGGCTCTTTAATTAACTTATGCACTGTGTAAAAAAAAAATAACAATTGAAGGGAATTATGTGAAAAATGTTCATTTTAATATTATGAGATGCTTTGCAATGATAGCATCTGAAATTATGTCATGTGCTATCTTCATTCTTGCCACTTTTTGCTACAACATTATGCTAAGGTTTTGTTACCAAGTTTCGTCATCAAGAAACTCTTGATGGGCATCCACTCTTGGTAGGGGTTATCATTGTTTAGCTTAATTGATCTTTGTGAATCACGTTGACCGTATGTGGTTTTAAGTTTTCATATGTGATGTTGGTATCTTTTCCCCTAATAGTCAAGCTTATCTTCCAAGAGATTCGACTGTTTGATCATTTTTTGTTGGGTTTTGTTACAGCCTTGCTTTATCATTTCTCAAAAAACCAAACTTGGTAGTTGTATGGATAAAGCATTAAGATTGAAGTTGTGTGTAGCGATCAAAGTTTGGTTATTGGATTTATCATATACTGTTTTTTTTTTTGGTTTGTGTAGAATTCTGTATTTTCTGTTTCCCAGATTTCATCTTTAAAACATTACTTTTGAATGCAGAGGTATTTGAGCTGCATATGCAAGAGCTGCGTGCAAAGCAGGAGGAGATTAACAAGAGGGACAATGATATCAAACTGCTGGAAGCTATAATTCAGACACTCGGAGGGAAGAGTCCGATTAAGCGAACCTCTCACAGTTCTTCCTAATTTTACTGTGGTTTTCCTTTTTTTTTTTGATGATCCACTGTAATTTCTACTGTAAAAATCTGGGGTATTTATCTCATTACACACCCTTTCTTTTGTATTTAACCCTGCTTCCCACTTGTACAAATTAAAGCAGTGCAAAATGATATGCCATTAGTTATTTACAAGAATTTGAGACTCTATATTGCAAGACCTTTATTTGGTGCATCTAAAAATAAAGTCATGTATACTTAATACGGCTTATCATATCAGGGTATAAACTGATGATTTTAGGCAAAATTCCCCTGGATAAAAGGAAATGGCGTCTATATATAGTTTTGATTTTTGATTGTTTTTTTTCGCAGCATCTATCAATTTCTTTATATAAGTAAATTTTATTTCATTGAACACCAACACTCCAAATTTAAAAAAAAAAAAAAAAAATTCCACCTCCAACACCATCAAGCAAATCATAAATATTTGCGTCATAATGGTAATTCCTTCTTTTTGTTTTTTGTTTGTTTGTTTGTTTGTTTGTTGCTATAATGGTAATTCCTTGTTGTTAGGTCATGTTTGTTCTGTTCTAACACTTGCATAATTTCAAATGAGAAAAAGCTTTGGGAGCTCATAGCACTAAGTGCTCCAAAGTGCACCTAAAAAGTTTCTTGGGATAAAGAGAAAGTAAAATAATAGTTGATGGCTTGATGCATTGATTATTGGACTAGATACTTTGTATTTTTGTTATATGTTTATTGGGGGTTTGGTTTGCGACGGGAGTATAGACAAAATTAATGATTAAATTATAGATTAAAATTGGAATATGAATTAAAAGTTAGATTGAGATTATGTGATTCATAGTTCTACCTTATCCCTCATTTTATAAGGTAAGTTGTTGGGCGTGACTATATGTGGATATAAGTTGAGAATCAAAACATAAATTTTATATGGTACCCCTATTAATAGGATAAGTTTTAAGATTGTTAATCTGAGATGTTGTGTGCATGTCTTTTATGTTTTAACATTACAAGGAGAAATCTCTATCCTTACACCTATCTTTTGATGCAAAATTAAAAGATAAGAGATCATTATATCACTATTCTCATTTTTATCGCTATCCTTATCCCTAATTTCCTATCCCTATCCCTATCTCTATATCTATCCCATTTAAAAACCAATTCCTTGTAAGCAAATAATTGAGGACAAGAGCAATCATAAATATGAAGATAATCAAGATATTGATTCCCCTTTTTCTCAAAACATCCATCTTATAAAGGAAAAATGTGAAAACATGAGATTAAATAAAATATTTAAATCTATACAAAGCATGAAGTATATTTGAGCTATTCCATAAATAACAAAATCAACATTTTATGAAAGGCATAATTTAAGATGAGCCAAGAGAAATGTATCTAACCATAAATGAAAGAGATTAGACAAATGAAGCTACACCAAAAATTCAACAAATATAAGGTGTAAAAGAGAGTTGAAAAAAAGAATCTTGTTTGTAGAATCATCTAATATTAAAATTTACCATTTATAACAATCATTTTAAAATAATTAAAAAAAGATAATATATTAGAGATTAAGGGACGAACAAAATATATTCTATAAACAATTAAATTATTTGTTACCTTTTAAGTCGGGATTATCTTAAAAAATAAATGAGTGTGAAACAACCTCACCGGATACGTACACATATAGATCATACAGACTATAAATAGACAAAGAATAACACATACTAAATCAAACAAAGCAACAAAGCGCCAAAGCCTTGTTTGATGATCAGTATATATACCAAACTCACCACTAAAAACTACTGTTAATTAAAACTTCACTGTCTTTTTTCATTCACTACAATTTCCAATACTGTATGTATTTCAGTTCCTTCATCATTCTTCATTTTATATGCTTTCAAAATTTCAATTTATCCTCTAATATTTGCCTTTTTTTTTTTTTTTTTTTATGGGTTTTGTGTAGGTATTGAAAGGAGCAGAGGTGTTGAACAGAGAAATGGAATTCAGCTTTGCTACAAAGATATTCTGCATAGTGGGGTTGGTTTGGGTGCTTAATTTGGTGTTGAGAAAAGTGAATTGTTGGGTGCATGAATCTAAACTAGGGGATAAGAAGAAAAGTTTGCCTCCTGGTGAATATGGTTTGCCATTTATAGGCAATATGTGGTTTTTCCTTAGAGCCTTCAAGTCCACCAATCCCGATTCCTTCACCGATTATTTTATCACTAGGTAAAGGTTTTCATACTTAATAATGTTGTATCTATGTCATTAGCTATTTGGATGTTCTCGAGTTTTGTTGGTTAAAGCTTTCGAAGAATTGAAGGTGATATCCAAATATAGATTTAACCCTCATTTATTTCAATGTTATTTATGATTTGTTAATACATTGTTCCCCAAATAAAAATGAAGATCTAGAATAATTTGATAGGTTGATACTAGAAGTGTCTGTTAGTTGGTCGGGTGGATGGTTTGAACAAGGCCAACTGAGGGTTAGACCGGCTAATGACTAGAATAAGGCCTGGTTTAAACCTGAGTTAGTTGTAGGCTAGGACTGCCTTGACCAACCTTGTCAATTCGAATTTTCGAAATGAAAATTTAGGCCTACTTCGATCTGGATATTGATTAAGCAACTGAAATCATATGTTAGTCCATTTTTAGTGGCTTAATTTAGAACCAACACGAGTCTCTTAGATTTGTCAAAGAATTATTTCATCATCAAAAAAATTTAGTGGTTTTGATTATCATTTATTCATATAGTTGCTAATTTGGTATATGATTTTTTTCCCATCATGTGTAGAAACATGTTCTTATTTAGTTTTGTACAGTTGATAATATTATTGGTGGTTGTGCAGATATGGGAAAACAGGAATTTACAAAGCATTTATGTTTGGGAGTCCAAGTGTAATCGTCAACTCACCTGACCTATGCAGAAAAGTGCTAAATGATGATCAGCACTTCAAGCCCGGTTGGCCGCTTTCAACAACTGAGTTGATGGGCAGGAAATCTTTCGTTGGCATCCCATATGACGAGCACAAGCGTCTAAGGAAGTTAACAGCTGCTCCTATTAACGGACATGAAGCACTATCAAACTACATTGAATGCATTGAAGATCTTTCAATAGCCTCTCTGAGTAATTTGTCTAAAATGGGAGAAATTGAGTTCTTAACTCAGGTTCGGAAGTTAACTTTCCGTATAATTGTGCACATCTTCCTAACCTCCGCCAGTGAGCCTGTTATGCAGGCTCTAGAAAGAGAATACACAGATCTTAACCTCGGTGTTAGAGCTATGGCAATCAACATCCCAGGATTCGCATACTATAAGGCTCTTCGGGTAAGCATGTAACTCACAAGATCACCTGATCAAATTTTTCTGGTTAAACTATGCAACTTTCAACACATTTTGTGCTTTGTTATGTACTAACAGTTTAATCACAGTTGCTTTATGAAATCATTTTCAACTAATTTAAAGGATTGCGGGTAATGTATTTATCAGGCCCGGAAGAAACTTGTTGCAATATTTCAGACTATAGTTGATGAACGAAGGGCTCTTAAGAAAAAAGGAGTTGCTACCAAAGCAAAGAAAGATATGATGGATGCTTTGCTTGAAGTTGAAGATGAAAATGGGAGAAAATTGACCGATGAGGAGGTCATAGATATTTTACTTATGTACCTCAACGCAGGACATGAATCGTCTGCTCATACTATAATGTGGGCTACTGTCTTATTACAGCAACACCCCGAATTTTTAAAGAAAGCTAAGGTACTAAAACACTTCAAAATTTGCACCTTTTCTTTGTTTATCAGGAGTAATTTTCACTCTATTTTTTTTTTTCTTTCTTAAAAACTACTAGTAATTTTAGTGTTTCCATGAACTGAGAAATTTCAGGCAGAGCAAGAAGAGATCGTAAAGAATAGACCAGCAGAACAGAAAGGACTGACACTGAAAGAAATCAGAAACATGACATATCTTTCTCAGGTATTTTACTGCTAACTTCCTTCACCAGCAGCACCACCACAATCCCACCTTTTCAACTCTCGTACCTTTGGCAGTGTGGTAGGTCAGCCACCTCCACGACCCAGTACCCACTTTTCAACTATTCATAGTTTGCACCACCATATGTCCTCGAGATGCACAAATTTGGTGCATCCATCGGGGACATCTACCTTGCCACCTTTGAGTTTGTTAATTGGTTGCAAGTACTTAGTTCTCATTAACCTTTTATTGTATATGATCAAGGTCATAGATGAAACCCTAAGGTGGGTAAGCTTCTCATTAGTAGTCTTCCGCGAGGCATTATCAGATGTCAATATTACAGGTCAGTGATAGATCAAAACTTAATTATTATTTTTAAAATTGATGTAATTCGCTCTGTTTTACTCGTTTCCTCGTTGTTTTTGAAGTTAACAAGAAAGTTGGCATAATTACAGGCTATACAATTCCGAAAGGATGGAAAGTATTGGTATGGTTTAGGGGTTGTCATTTGGATTCTGAATACTGGCCTGAACCTATGAAGTTCGACCCCTCCAGATGGGATGTAAGTTGAAATACACATTGAATTTTACTGCATATATATATAGAGAGAGAGAGAACAGAGTTAACTGAACTTATCTTATGCACAGGATCTAGTTCCAAAAGTAGGAAGCTTCGTTCCCTTTGGGTTGGGGACTAGATTGTGTCCCGGAAATGATCTTGCTAAATTAGAAATTTCGATTTTTCTTCATTATTTTCTCCTTGGTTACAGGTAAAATTTCGCACGGTCATTATTATTTTATGAATAATAAATCTTGCAATGTGTTTAATTTTATGAGAAAAAAATTTATGTTTTGCAGGCTAGAGAGAACCAATCCCAAATGCTCAGTGCAATTTTTGCCACACAGAAGACCAACAGACAATTGCTTGGGAAGAGTCCAAAGGATTTGAGCTTCTTCAATTTAAAGATATAAATAAAGCAAGAACTTGAAACACATTTAGAACTGATGATCAGGATTTTAGTCCTGAAAATAATCACTAGGTCACAATTTTCGTCATGGTATCCCTACACCAATTTGTAATATATATTATCATTGTGATTAGAATAAAGACAAGAACAAAAACATTTAAAGTCATGGTGTTTTTATCTAGACCATAACCATATTTCGTGCTCAGCTAAAAATATAAAATGAACATTGCAAGTTTACAACACAATTCATATACTCACAAAGTACTGCTCGAAATAAAACAGAGAACAGGCTGCTTATGCAATCTATCAATAAATTAAGTTCAGTTATAATTCACCAAAAAAGAATAGGTTCTACAAGTGACGATTTTAGGCCAGCAACATGTGTAAACCGAGCATTTTTACAATCTCTAAACAAAGTATCAAAAATACAGGAAAAGCAATTAAATTATCAACCTAGCAGAGCAAAAAACTGGTACAATTAGTTTTCCTCTCCCCTTTGGGCATGATCCTTTGATTTAGAAATGCATTTCCTTACAAGAAAATTGCATACCTATGGATGTTAATGCTAGAAGACGGATGTATCTACGAGATCAATCACGAACACACATTCTTCAGTTCATTGCTCACCTTTTGTGACATCTGTTGATTCCTTTTCCTGCCGTCTAACTTGGAAAACAGCATAGTGATGATTCAAGCTTTTCTCACCTTGTAGCCTGTATACAGTGCCCAATGCACCAGTATTTGGATTCGGAAAAGCATAGAATATACGCCTGATTCTTTGATGAACAAGAGCCATAGCACACCTAGAATCAAATGGTGCAGTACACATGTCAAAATCCAAATAATCACGGGAAAGAATTATCATGTTCTATCAGATAGTTGGCAAATTCCAAAGATAGCAACACCTGGATGTCTGGAACCTAGATACATGGAAAAAGTAGGCATTGCTTAAAGATACTTGATATTGACAGATCAAAAAGTTTAACTCATGCAAAAACAACAAAGCCTTGGTCCCAAAATAATGTGGGATTGGTTAAGCAGAATCAACAAGAGAAACTGCAGACGTTGTATGGAAAAATCCTCTCTTCATATTTTCTATCTAATACCAAATTCTCCTCAAGTCCTTATAGCCCCATACCGCCGCCGACCACCCTCATCTAAGTTTGCCTAGGTCTTCCCCTACCTCTCCTCCGTCCATCCATTTACCATTTTTCATGCCAATCTTATGTCACAATCTGCACAAACTAAAAGCTTTGACCAGCTGGAATCTTTTTTATACCGAACAAAACTATTCCTTGCATACACAAATCTTGAAAATTGGATCACTTAGAACATTTTTAAGATAAAAAAATGCATTAAAAACAATTTTCTCAACAAAGATCCTTCATAAAAACATTTTTGTAGGACTTACATCGCACATGGCTCCCAAGCAAGGTATATATCATAACCAGTACACAAATACGGTCTTTCTGACTTGGAAAGAACACCATTGGCAGCAACACCATCTCCATTTGCCACCACCTGTAATACAGACAATGTCACAGTTTTGTACAACAATAGGCCATTGTTTCATAGCTGATTAAGAACAACATTCACAAAATAGAAATCAAGTTAATGCCATGCAAAATAAAATCTCCTTTCGGTAATGCAGGAAAAGTTTGTTAAACGATTTTGCAAAAGTAAACAAAACTACTCACATTAGTAAAATTTGTCTTTTGTCGCTTGGCTGGAGATCCAACAACGGGATTCAAATTTGAATCCAATTGAACGGATCTCTCATCAGTTTCTCCAATACTTGGGTACAGATGTCTATCCCTAGCAGCTGAATATTCAATGGCAACCATAGCAGCATGTCGCAAAGGGTGTGAAATGCAAGACCTTGATGATGACAGCTGCTGCAGAGACCATTGCCATGGGTTTAAACAAGAAACTCTGCCGCTGTATGATGCTTGGAGATCATAAGGTGAACCACTCAAATTAAACTTTGATGACAAGGATCCATTCGCAACATCATGGGATATTGAGGCTTCATCCACGTTTAGCGAGTGCAATTCATTGCCATCGATACACGTATTCCATGAAGAGATTTCATCACATGCACTTGACATAATTTGATTTACAGATGGATCCACAATAACTGCAGCATTTACAAGCTACCTTGTACAAAATTAACAATTCATAAATTGAAACATATATACACGCAGTAAACCCTGCACAACAACTAACAAGCAAACCCTTGGAGATATATTTCAGCACCTTTCCAAGAGGATCCAAGAGCAAACAACACTAAAAAAAACTAGCCAAGCATCTAGAACTAGCATCATCATTTGATGCTAATCAAAATGCAATTTATAAATGACATAAAATCCTAGAAAATGAACTTGGATGTAAATGTTTAGAAGAAATGTAGTTTCCTCATTGCACTTCACTCCTCAACACATACGCACACAGATATTGACCTTTTTTTTAATAGAGAGAGAGAGAGGGTGTCCTCTAACTTTCACGTACAAACAAAGAAAGTAACCCCTAGAGTCCTCTAACTTTCAAGTACTAATTAAGAAAAATGAAGTGCATAGATTGCAGAAAAATTTCCCTCGATTCGATTACTCGAGAACATGTACGAAAGCTCTGGAAGTAAAAATAATGTAGATTTATCAGGAAAGCAGTCATACTTCACTGCCGCCAGATGTTGCCAACTTCAGCACAAAATTCATATGGCTTAAAACCACTTTCGAATCTTCTTCACTAAAGCCAGTGATGCCATCAATGTTGCTGTCATATGTATAAAAAAAGCCATATAAAAATTTGCACGGGAACAATAGACATTCAATGATTCAAACTAGAAAGTAACAAACTTAGGTAAAATTTCAACTCTCTAATACAGACTAGTTCTGAGTTTTTACGAAAGAAAAATGTGAACATGATGTTGAAGTTGAAAGTTCAGCACCTTTAGGTGGTGCAATTGACTATTTCAAAATAGATCAATCAATCAATCACAGCCTTAATCCCAAAAAATTGGAGTCGGCTACATGAACCAAAATTAATCATTCCATGTGGTATTTCAAAATAGATAATAAAAGGAAAAAAGTAAAGCTGCATCTTACTATGTTGGAGGATGAAATGACGTAGGCCACAATTTGCACTGTTCTTCCCACTCGTCTTTTGTAGTGGCAGCATATTTACAAACCTAGATATTGGACGGGGAAAAACAATAAACCTCAAATTTCTCTACTTGTATGAAGGAATAGTAACATCATGTCAGAGCACCATCCAACGATGAAATCACATTGCGAAAAAAAAAATTCAAATCTGTGGCAACATTTAACATGCTAAGTATTTCACACGCCACTACAATACTCTGTGTTTTAAATTTAACTACGATACAGAAACTACGTGAAAACATGATTACCCACTTGAGTTACAAAGGGACTCAACTGATAGCAATTGGTCAAATCTTGTAAATCTGTGGCCATGCTACCCAGCTCAGTGCCATTCTCGCCAGTAAGACACAAAATCACAGACAACTGAGTTTTCCCTGCCAATTTATCACTGGTGAGTAGAATTGCATGCAAAAATCTGACAAGCAGAACAGCAGGTGTAAGTATCTGTATTATCTATTTAGATAGTACTTAAGAGCATAGTAGAACAAAGCGAATAGGAAGGCAAAAATAAGCAGTGAGTTGCCATTAAGTTTGAATGGCCTTAACCTACCACTCTACCAGTGCATATTGTGCCAATTCTTCGCGCTGATAATCTAACAGGGATCTAATATTTATCATTTAGGGAAAAACCTCAGTCGTAGATCCCCTATGTCAAGTTGTCAACTTTGCAAGTGCTCATGAACAAAAACAATCTACAGCATATTGGACAAACTCTCAAATGACTACCATATGTCTAGTTTAAGAATCAAAAGGAAACGAATAGAAATCAAACAATAATAGAAAATAGACAAGGAGACAAGGGACCAACCATCAGCACAGCGCTTACGCACTCGCTTCACATGTCGAAGATTTTCCAATGGGGCAACACTATTCAGCTTCCTACACAACGGATATAGCTGCATAAACTTTGTGAAGAACATAGTAGGAGTAAAACTTTTGACAGAACTATAAAAATCGTAACAAAGAAAACGAATCTTAACTAACCTGACTATAGTGTTGGCAAGTTTAGGATCAATATCACATGCTAAAACGTCGACTGTGCAATCAACCCATACAAAAGCAAACAAAATCAATAAACAACATGACAACAAAAGGCAATCAACACCATTACACCAACAACAACATAAAGAACTAAATTTACAAATTAAATGACATCAAAGCTCAACACAATCCAAAGCAGGCATTCTAGGTCTAAAAAACCTTACATATTTTACCCTAATCATGGAAAAAATGAAAAACCAAGAAATATACGACGTAATCAAATTCAAGCAGTCCACAATAAATCAACAAGTGATTAAATGATCAAATACAACAACAACATAGAGAAAAACCTGTAGGCTGTTGTGTAGGCCCGAAAGACGGTTTCGCCGGAATATGAATGATTTCCCAATTAGTATTAATCATCCTCAAACAAACCAATAACAGCACTTTGAACTTCAAAACCTTTTCAATAACATAGAATAATTTGCAATTTATTTCAGCAATTAAACAAAATAAAAATTAAGAAATCAACTAAAACAATGACATCCTAATATCAGAAAATCTAAAAGTAAGTATAACTATTAACAATTAGGGTTTTACAGTCTACAATCCACAACATTATCAACAATGAGGTAATAACAAATGAAGAAATCTATATTCTTTTAATAAATTAGCTAATTTCAAAGTTAATGAATCTAATTATTAACAATGCAACATAAGTATAATTAAATTGAAATTTCACAATTGCTTAAGAAAAACAAAACAAATTGATACCTTCAATTCAATTCGCCATGGAAGGAGAAGCAGGTTAAAAGTTTGATGATAGTAAACAGAAGGAAGAAGGAGAAGCTGCAATGGCAAAACCGTAAAATAGAAGAGGGAAAAAGGGTTTTAGCCTTATAGGGGTATAATTGTAATTAAAAACAACTGAGAAGGGTAAAATTGTCTTTTCAACTTAACACATCCTTAATTCCATAATTAAAGCTTCATCAATGGCGAATTTCAATCTGTAAGTGTTTATTACAAGAGTGAACTTTCTCATCATCTTCAAACAAAAATAAAAAAATGGAGTTATCAACAAAATGGGTGATTAAAGAAGAAGAAATATTATCATGTTGTGGAAGTACAAAATTCGCACAAAAAATGTCTGAATTTTCACCATTTAATGATCTTAATCATGCTTTTGAAGTTGCTAATGACATTTGGTTTAACAAGGTATCTCTTTTATCATCTGGGGTTTTCTTAATTTCTTCAATTTTTGTTGATTTTCATTTAATTTGATTGATTTAAGTATTAAAGTTTCAATTTTTATTTTGTTTGTTTTGTTTGATTAGTTGATTTGAATATTGTAGGTTGATGTTTGTGGGTGGCTTGAAGCTTTCTCAAGTCATCCTCAGATTGGTCAATCTTCTTCTTCACCCCATGCCACTCACACCAGTGCTCAGTTAAGTAAATTCCTTCATTATTATTATTTTTTCAAAATAGTGATTAAATTTGAAATTTGAAGAATTTGAAGATGAAATGAGTGATGGAATTTAGGGTGTGTAATAATGCCATGAATTGAAGAATTTAATGGAGGTCTTTCAAGTTGATTAGGAAACCTGTTAAACTAGTGAGATTATTGAAGAGTAATGCCAAAGTAATGTTCTTTATGTGAAGAAAGTTGCTTATTGAATAACAGTTTATGCCGTAGGGGATTGAGGAGGAAAATTTATATGGATGAGCACACGGAAAGGTCATTTTTTGTTCATGTCCCCGACCTAGATTATGGGACTGAGGTTCCGAATGGTTGATTGATAGATAGTTTGTCATTCTAGGAATTTTTAGAGCCTTTTTTGCATATAAAGGAGATTAACTAGAAAATAATGCGAATTTCAGATCTTTGTTTGTGATAGGGAAGACGTCTTATATGTGTGAGTTTAGCTTTTAAAGTGAATTGGCTAGATGAAGTAATTTCTGTTTCACTTCAATCAAGCTTATGTATGTCTAGGATACTGATTAGTGAGTTGTACTCTATCGCTTATTCTGTTACCCGTCATGTTTTGTTGGGTTTCTGAGGATATATTGGATTACATGTTGGTATTCTCTTCTGTAGCAATGCACTGAAATGATTTTTGGATATCACTGGTAGGTGGAGCAAGGGAGAGCAGTCAGCTGCTTTGAAAACGGCTACTTCTACTACATTACAGGTTCATAAATAGCTTACGGAATTTAGATTTACAACAGTGTTTTAAGCTGATGAAAATAGTGATCTGGTTTCTAACTTGTGATGTTTATAATAAGCAATCGAATTATTGGGTCTGTTGAACATTTCTTAACACTATGATTTGTACTGCTTAACTGTATACACTGTCGAACACTTATATGCTGTTCCTTTACATGGTGTTTATGTGTAATGAAGATGTTGGCATACACAGACTGCATCAGTGAAGTATTGCAGGACAGAAATAACTGCTGTTTATGCATACTTTTGGTCTCGTGCAGGAACTGACAGAGTGGAATGCCCGGTATAAGGAGAAGTTTGGGTTTGTCTTTCTAATTTGTGCATCTGGGAGGAGTACTGCAGAAATTCTTGCTGAATTGAAGGTAACTCTACTTGAAATGCATATCAAAGGACAGGTTTTTTTTTTGTAACTTTCTAAAGAATGTTAGTATTGACCGACTAGATTTTGGATAGTCAAATAATGAGAATGTGTTCTTCTGCAAGTGTAAGTGAAGCCTATTCAATTTGATTGGATCTTCTATTCTGAAACTGAAGCAGTGGCGTATATTGTAAAAGCTATAATTCTACTTGTTAGGAAGAATGTAGTAATGTTACTCAATTGCTAGCAATTGATTTAGTCAACATTTTGCTGATACAGTAGATATCCTAACACTTGCCGGAGCTTCTAGTTTAAATTTTGATAGTGATGTATTGTCATTTTAGAATAAGTTTGTTTCTTAAAGCTCTCTTAAGAGCATATTTCTGTGTATGCCTATAACTACTTTCAGAGAAACTAGTTTGCACAATGTCACTAGATAGCAGTACTACATGGCGGCTGATGTTTCAAGAGAGCATCACGCATGGAATATATAATGTGAATCTTTCATCTACAAAACTATTGTGCTTTGTAAAATAATGACGTATATCATCCTCAAAATGAAGCAATTTGTGACAGCTCTCTACCGTAACTAGGGTGCCCCCTGCCACGTGTGTCTCATATAGTAGTATGTATTTTGTTCATTAATTCACTTTTGCAGTTAATGGTCCATGTTTTCTATTTTCAGAAACGCTACTCAAACAGGCCTGTGGTTGAGCTTGAAATAGCAGCTCAGGAACAGATGAATATAACTGAACTACGTCTTGCCAAACTCTTCTCAGAAAAAGCAAGCGATGTTGCAGCTACTGATTATCAACCTGCATCTGTCTCGGCTAAAGCGAATGGTAATATGTTAGTAATGCTGCTACCGGTGAGATTGTAGTTAAATCATTAAATGGTTGAATCTATTAGTTCCTGTGATAAATGTCATGATGCACCATCTTTAGCCCTGCTAGCTGTTTGGGGCACCCGAAAGAGCTGAGTACTAAAGAGTCAAAGACTGTAGAAGGTGAAAGACTAGATAAACCAGATCATGATGCTATTACAGCATAAAAGATCCAAACTTTGATATAATATTAAGGGGTTTATAGGATGTTAAAATCTAAAAGCGGGGATAAAGCTACTGAAGCTAAGCCTTAATAAACATACTTCGTATAGAAATTGAAACAAATGAAAAAATAGTATGTGGAGAGTGGACTAAATTTTGAGCTTCAATAAACATACTTCATATAAAGAAATTGAAACAAATGAGAAAATAGTGTGTGGAGTGTGGACTAAATTTTTTTGTTTCTACCAATAACAACACTAAAGCTCCGAATTTTCTCAACAATTCATTAATTTTCTTCCTAAGTTCTAGATCACAGTACCAAGTGATATCTTGATGCAATGTGGGTTAGGAATTAATTGTGGATCTTCCTTGCCTCGCTATTTTCCTGAATGCTTGGTCTTTCTGCTTTCTTCAAAAGCCCAATGGCACTGTGATACTCCTTAGGATCTGCTAAAAACAAGCCACCATCTGCGAGAGAGTGATCTGATAAGGAAGTGTGGTTGCCACAGATTCAGCTGTGCTCATGCTAAATACCCAGAATTAGATGAAAGCTCCCCATATCTTTCATTGCAAAATAGGAAGACTGTAAGTAATAAGGAACTAAACTTGTTGGTTCGCTGAGGAGCATCTAGTGAAATTGTCAATGTATAGGACAAGATACAAAATTTAAATACCATGTTGAAAGATAAACATGGAGGTGTCAAACAAAGACCATTACACGGTCACACGACTCACACCCTGTTGTATAAGCAAACTACTAAGATGGTTTAGTAGTTTGTTTCTGGTTGACACACAGAGTGGCATCTCCGGACGAAACTATAACTGTCATTTTTTATACCATTCAAAGTGGTTGGAGTAATCTAATCATGCTTCCAATTTTCTTCACTAATTGTCTAATGGCTGTGTGTTTAAACCAAGACACTATATAAGTTTCATATTTCTGTTCTTATATGTGAGCTATTTAACTTGTAGAAGATCGACTGAGCATGATAAATGCACATCTCACACCTGCACCTGATTCTTCCGGAGAGAAAAAATCTCAAGTTTCAAAGAGGACCCGTCCACCCATCACCACACATGTCCTTGATATGGCAGGTGGCTGTCCTGGGACTGGGATTGATGTACTGTTAGAGGCATGGAAGGGTCCAGAGCCTCGCCCTCGATTTCCTGGTTCAGATCCAAGTGGTTGGACTCTTGTAGGGTCTGGTAAGACCGATGATGACGGTAGAAGCAATCCATTAATGAGCATTGTCGATGCTGTAAATCCTGGAATATACAAAATCAGTTTCAACACTGGCAAGTACAATCCCTCCGGATTTTTCCCCTTTGTTTCTATAGTGTTTCAGATCACCGATTCACAGAAGTTTGAGCATTTTCATGTTCCTCTGCTGCTTGCTCCTTTCGGTTTCTCAACTTATCGTGGGAGCTAAAGCATTGATGGTTTTCGCTTTTGAAAGGAAGCAGTGACCTTGTGCAACCTGTAAATGGATCCTGCTAATAATGTGCTCTGCTTATATTTCATATCAATTTGAACGCGTAAGTGCGTAGCCAAAACTTTAATCATTGTGATGATAATTACATGTTACTTATATTCATCTCTCTCTACATCTTTTTTTATTCAGTGTAGAGATCAATATGGAATGTAATGATGGTAGAGAAACAAGTGAGTTTATAAGGTCTATAGCAAGATATATGTGGTTCGACAATCGATATCCTTGTTAATTTTGGCAACGGCCTTTCCAACTAACCTATAAAAACTTGTGATCAAGCTGCTCTAGCTAGCTACTTCTAAGACCGATTTTTTGCCCGATTACATACTCCTTACTTTTAATGCTCGAGCTAGATGTTCTCGAGTGCACGTAATAATAATTCATATAAAATTAATATTGCAATAGGAGTCTAGGAGAGTGTCTTAATATACTCAAACTTGCATCCTAGAGGGATATGATTTTAGGTGCCTTAAACTATTGTTATACACCAAAGTTTAACTAATTAAAATATTTGTGTCAATCTTTAAAGCTTGACTAATTGTAGGAATGTTGAGAATTTAATCTATAATGAAAACGAAGACTACAGATAAACATAAAGGAAGTGCGTGTCTTATGATGTAGTAAATTTTGTTTTTATCTCAAAATTGAAAATGAAAACATCATCAATTCATCATCTAATTTAAGTAGAAATTAGGTAGTGACAAAGATTAGCTATATATCATCTATTCATCAATGCATTCAACTTGTTTAATTTTAATTGACAGAAAAAAAAAAAAAAAAAAAAAAAAAAAAAAATAA
>PYUH01000044.1:780525-797965 GCA_016808085.1 Suaeda aralocaspica | reverse complement strand
AAAAAAAAAAAAAAAAAAAACGCACTAGCTTAATACTTTATTTATAAGCTAACTTTGTTTAGTGAGTAATTAGTGATAAGTACAATTAGTGATTATGAACAATAAAATGCCATGAAAAACTCAATTAGACAATGACATTTGTTTTTTGATTGGCTTTAGTTTATGAAATTAAAGTACCTTAGCAATATCTCATATGCTTTACAATTAGAGCAAATGGACAAGTTGTAAAGTTGATTATTTGATGGATTAATTAAATATTAAACAATAGTCTCTCATTAATTAAGTCACTAGTAATACCAAGTTGGGGCCAATAACAAACATGCTATTGTGCTAATTAGCTGTCCTTTTCTTTGATACTTTGTAATACTAATATTAGTTAGACTAATCTTTGTTATGTTACATTAATCTTATAAGATGTGGACATCTTAACTTAAGCATGATCATATGACTACTTTTATCGATCTCGATCATTCTTCGAATTAAAAGAATTCAAATAATTATATAAGACATGATTATTTTTTATTTTTTTAAATTTAAAATAACATTTGTTGTTGTTACTTGTTATTTTGGTATGAAGAGCAATTGGTTGTCTTCAAATGAGCGACCAATAAGCCAAAATGGAAACAAGAAGAATCGAAAAGAAGATGCACTGTAATTACTTTTGTTTAGTGAGTTAATTAGGGCCTGTTTACTTCAGCTGAACTGAACTGAGCTAAACTGATTGAAGTCAAATTAAACTGATTGGAGCTGAATTGAATTGAACTGAACTGAAAGTTTTTATTATGGATTAATGACAAGTAAAATAAAAGAAGAGCTGAATTGATTTGAATTGAACGGAGCTGAACTGAACTGAACGGAGTTTAAGTTGAACTAAACAGGCCCTTAGTAGAGTACTAATTTATTTCATAACATTGACACGAAATTTTTGAACTAGTCTTCTGCTATACTATAGATGACTTGAACTAGGCGTCCTTAATTATGTTTGTGTAATATAGTCTTTATATTGTGTATACCACAATACGTCCATAGATTTTAATTTGTCATGAAATAACAACAATCTCGATCTAGGTGATACAACATGGTCCAACAATTATATACTATAGTCCCAAATACAAAAATATTTTTTTAGTGCTAAAGAGTCACAAGGAAGCGGTAAGAATTGATCCCAAAATCTATTAGAACCGGAAAAAAAAAATTTTTAACCACTTGAGTTACCTCTCACTCTTCTACCATAAAAAATATGATCCATAAATGATGAGGCCGAGTACTATAATATAGTTGATAATTTGTATACTACTTAATAAAGTTAATTGTTTCCAATAAACTATTGGAGTAGTGCAATAAGATTATCACTTCTTGTCCTTGATATAAGCGTTTTATATTTTAACTTGGTTAACGATTTATTTTATGTTGGAATTTTGGATAATAAACTTTAAATTTTTGCATGGTAATTTTGGTATATGCATACCTAATGAATTCAAGATTTTCTGTATTTCTGTTGTTCAATTCGTTTGAAGCCAAACAACCGGTAAAGCAAATGACAGAGTTGTGGATTGACCAAAAATATGTAACAATGATATCATATATGACATATAGATAAACCTACCCGATTGGAAGCTTTCAACTGGGTTAGATACTTAGATGTGTGACATGCACAATGTTGTCATTTTTTATATAGTTTAATTTGGATATTAATTGGGGTAAAAGTAAATTAGGAGTATGTAGATTTTTTATTGCTAATAGGTGAATATTTTATACTGTATGGATCTCATTTTTTGTGAGTTGAATTGAAACCATAAATCTAACATAGTTAATGTAACCCTTGTCTAGTTGTCTCAATTATTAATATATATATTCGACCTCATTAAAACTCAGAAAAATTAGTTGAACATTATCCATGCATGCCACTATGAAAAAAAATTATAGAAATGTTTTTTTTGAAAATTCTTAAGTGGTCGTTTAAAAAATGGAGATTACCTAATTGTTTTCTCACATTGTTTTTTTGTTACAAGTTCAAATTAATAGGAAGTATTTACTCCGTTCATGCATGCATGATATGAAATACTACGTACATAATCTGAACAATTTTTAAAAAGTTAATGAAAATACGCCTTTTTTTAAGAGTTTGTTTACCTCTTAAAGGATTGTACCCTTGTAGTAGTAGCTGTCAAGAATCTCAAGATCAAGATCAAACCTCCTTTTTTTTTTTTTTTAATTCCATGACTTATATATAGGTGGCAACTTAAGATTACGATGAATTGTTCAGAAAACTTAATATTATTATTTTTTTTGTTGCAAATTAAAAGTCGAATTTAGTTTGAACTAATTATCAAAGTTGAAGACCAATACATGCGCACAATCTCAATAGTTTTATGTATTAAAACACTTGGAAAGAATTTAAGGACGATAACAAAGAGTTTATTGAGTTGTTCAAACTAATTAATTAACAAAGTTAAGCATAATATATTAATGGAATAATGTGGCCATTTCTATTAAAAAAAACACATAATATTCAACCTTTCTATACCCTAAAGGCTGTCTAAATATGGGCATTTAGGCCATACTAAACTCACCCCCTCTTCAAACCTTGTAATAGTCCAATGGAGTAGGTCTCCTACAACCTAATTAATGGTGAGACCTCCTCAAATACTTTTCCTTTAATTTGTACTCCTGCTTTATTTTTGACGAAAGTCCTTGTTTAGCATTTTAGAAAACAAATACTCCATAAGAAAGATAAAAAAGATGGTGACGAGGATTGAATTTATTATTATTTTGACTTTTAAAATACTTATTACTCTGTAAAGTATATGAAGTTCGTGACTTTTTTCATTCATTAAAATTACAGTGCTAAATTACGACTAACATTTAAGTGATTACTTAGACTATTTTTATTTATTTTTTTTACAAAATTTTTATTATATTTTGTTAAATTTTTGGCGGGGATTTTATCATTTTAATATCAGTTATGCCGAATTCATATGTCTCATATAGCTACGAATAAAATTTTGACAACATATTCATAGGAAAATTAGCCGCCAAAGTAAGTTCTCGAATAATGTACTTGAGTATGTGTCCTATATTATGACTAAGTACAAGTATAACAACATACCAGAGCTACACAAGTTCAAATAGCTACTATAAAAGCTAATCAGATAATCTAAATCACATATATGATAGATAATACTAATTAAATACGAGTAGTTAATTAAAAAATCATTAGTGGAATTATCAGTCGACCAAAAAAAAGACCTGTGTACAAATAGCAACTCGTTGCTGATAAGGTCACAATCATTACAGCTTCACGATACCTAATTTTAGTAGTATCTAATTAACTAGTGTAATTACTAAAGTAATTTTTTTAAAGCATAAGTAATCTTTGATTTTTTGAAAAGTTAATAATATCTTTGCTAGCTTACTTATTGTCTTGTTGAAAACACCAACTTAGGCCCTGTTTTTTTGGACTGAAATTTTTGGCACTTCGATCCGTTCAATTCCGTTTAACTCTATTAAATCCAGTTCAGTTCAGCTTATTTCCATTATAGTTACTACTTCGATTCAATCTACTTCAATCCAATTCAATTCCTTTCATTTTAATTTAGCTGCGTTTCAATTCAAAAGAACAGGGCCTTAACTTTTAACCAAAAATTTATAATTTTTTTTTTACCATAAATCATAAATATTACTACGTAACATTTCAAACAAGTTAGCACCAAAAAAACATTTCAAACAAGTTACATTTCAAATCGAGTTAAAATTATAGTTTTATAGTAAAAAAAAATTGCATTTTTTTAGTTAATACTTCCTGACAGTAAGATGTTGTGACGAGAGCAACGGAAATTTCTCAATCAGAGAGACTTAATCCCGGGGTGATTAGTCAAACACCTGCATTTTTTTTTGCTAGTATTAAGTGGTCACACACTCATAAATTAACTTTACATTTATTTTTTTCCCACCTTATTATATCATGCAATAATATCTATCCATCGTATGTTATTCTTCTATATATACCATACTTTTGTTGCTACTTTATTTTTCATAACCACATTCCTTCTATCTCTCCTCCAAACTTCTTAAAATCTTTGAGGGTGATAGAATTGGTACATTCCTACCTAGGAACATTACCTAATTTTTATATATCTCATCTATCTTTATACTTCGTGTATATATTTTATCTCCTATCCATCAATATAATTGTACGTATACGTATACCGATTGTTTCAAACATTCTTCCGTTGCTATATTTATCTAATTTCCTCAAAATTATTATTACACAACAACAACAACAACAACAACAATGGTTTTCCTAAATTTTTATCGAAAGGTAAGTACATAATCTATGGTATGTCTATATTAACACTTGATATATAAGTAATAACAGATTGAAATAATCTGTTGTGGCACACATGATCTCTCATGGTCGAACCTTGGCTCTACTCCATTTCAAAGGCACTTATATTTGTAACAATGTATGAAAATTTTGCTACACGTAAATAGTACGAGTAATAGTTGATACAAGATAATGCAAGATATATAGTCATAGTAAATTAGTCATAATAAAGTAATATTGTAAATTGCATGCCTTGATCAACAAATAATTAAATTAGTATTTGTATGTTTTTATACAACTTATAAGTTATAAATAAACCTGATGCAAATATAAGCTCATATTTAGCTCGTAGAATTGATTGATTGCCAAAAATATAAATACAAATAAATTAAAAGGCAAGAAGCTTGGAACTTAATTAATAATTACTACGTAAGTAAGTAAAAATAATATTATTGTGTGGATGTTGTCAATTCAAGCCCTGACTTTTTGCTTGGCTAAAAATTGTAAATTTTCATAATTAAATTAACAGAAATCACTATTTTTGTCATCATTATTGTAGACAATCATATTACCATTTATTTATTTATTTAGTCCATGGAATTAAATTTTTTTGTTAGTATTAATTAATTAAGATTAATAAACATTTTCAGGAAACTACGGAAGAAGAAAGTTTATTAGTAGACCACACGTTTGATGGATCAGTGGATCGGTACGGTAATCCTGCAGTATGTAACAAAACCGGAAGATGGGGCATGGGTTTTGTTGTCCTTGGTAAGCACCAGTAATTATTTTTTATATGAATTGATAAGAATTTGAATTAGTTCTCCAGTTTATTTTTGGGTCAGGACCGTCACAATAGTTTTATAAACCAAATATATGAATTCAAAAGTTGATATCAACTGATGGATGGATTACTTACTAAGTATAAATGAACTTTGGGGATGCGAATGTTAGCAGTATTTAAGGACATGTGTAGGATAGCTAATAAGACACGTACGGTAAAAAGCGTTAAAATGTAGGTCCAAGCTAGAATGGTAGGCTTTAATTTAGACGGGACTGATAGATGTATAGTAACTAATGTTTTACTTAGCTTTAAGAGAAACTTGTACGTAAATATTGTAGACTTGTGATTAGCATGAAAAGTAAAGACTAGTGAACGAATAGGGGCCAATTAATTGTATTTATTTGCTGAATTATAATGAATAATATAATATAATATAATTGCATTCGCAATGGTGTAACAGTGAATCAAGGATTGGCAACAATGGCATTTTTTGGGGTGGGAGTAAACTTGGTATTATTTTTGACAAGAGTTATAGGCCAAGACAATGCTGCAGCTGCTAACAACGTTAGCACTTGGTTGGGAACTGTTTACCTCTTCTCTATCGTTGGCGCTTACCTTAGTGATTCTTATTGGGGGAGATTCAAAACTTGTGCCATTTTTCAGGCTATCTTTATCCTTGTAAGTCATCCATCTTCGTTGCCATTATTGAACCCTCGAGGACTCCAATGGATGGTTGCTGCAAATAGCTAGCTTAATTGTGTTAGTTGAGTCCTTAATTTATTTGTTTGAATATATATATATATATATATATATATGTAGGGCTTGGCATTATTGTCACTATCAACATACTTGTTTTTGATCAAGCCAAAAGGGTGCGGTGATGAGTTAACTCCATGCGACTCCCATTCAACCTTCCACGTAACACTCTTTTATGTATCTTTGTACATGGTGGCCCTTGGAAATGGTGGTTACCAACCAAACATTGCGACTTTTGGAGCAGATCAATTCGATGAAGAACATCCTGAAGAAAGTAGCTCAAAAACCGCCTTCTTCAGCTATTTCTACTTGGCCTTCAACTTAGGATCCCTCTTTTCCAACACCCTATTGGCGTACTATGAAGACAAGGGGAAGTGGACACTTGGATTTTCGGCATCAACTTTTGCAGCAGTTATGGCCTTGGTGCTGTATTTTGATGCAACTCCTTATTATAGGCACTTTCCACAACAAGGGGATCCTTTTGCACGGTTTTTTCAAGTGTTTGGTGCTGCCATAAGGAAACGAAAGGCTCATATGCCCCTTGATTTGTATGAAATGGATGCCGAAGCTTACTTTGATACTCGATGTAGAATGATCTCCCACACCCAAGGTTTCAAGTAAGCAATTTTAATTACAATGCACTCCGATCCTTCTAAAACTTAATTAAACAATCAACAAACAGATTATTGTCTTTTCATCTTATAGATTCTTGGACAAAGCCGCGGTGATCACTACTTCTAAGTATGGTAGCCAGGACAATCTAATTGATGGCGAAAAGCACTTATGTACTATCACACAAGTTGAAGAAGTGAAATGTATCTTAAGGCTTTTGCCAATATGGCTTTGCACTATTATGAACTCTGTAGTCTATACTCAAATGGCCTCCCTATTTGTGGTACAAGGTGCTGAAATGAAAACAACTGTAGGATCTATCCACATCCCACCAGCTGCCATGTCCAGCTTCGACGTTCTAAGTGTTGCAGCTTCCATTTATATCCATAGTCTTGTGTTGAATCCTTTGGTGACTAGATTGAGAAAGAAAGGCCTAACAGAACTTGAAAGAATGGGAATGGGCCTTATCTTTGCTATTTTGGCCATGATCGCAGCAGGAATTGTTGAAATTTATAGGTTGAAATACGCAACAGAGGATTGTACGGGTTGCAATAACAAATATGCTAGTTCCCTAAACATATTATGGCAAATACCTCAATTTGTGCTTATTGGTGCATCAGAAGTTTTTATGTTCGTCCCACAGCTCGAGTTTTACAACGGCCAAGCACCGGAAGGGTTGAGGAGTTTCGCGAGTGCACTTTACACCCTATCCATGTCTTTAGGGAATTATGTGAGTATCGTGATCGTAACCATTGTCATGAAGATAACTACTAGAGATAATATGCCAGGATGGATACCACAAGAACTAAATAAGGGACACTTAGAACAATTTTACTTCTTGTTGGCATTTCTTACTACAATTGATTTTGGGGTGTTCTTGTACTATGCAAAGGCTTACAAGTACGTAGAAACGGGTGATAAAGATTACAAAGAAATAACTTATGTCTAAGTAATCTTCGATTTTACCAATTCGGAGAATTTATTAATTCCTCATCTTATTGTAAAAATTTGTACTTTTGATGAGGGTTTTGTAGTGAAATCGAAGACCTCTACGATTTTGATAGTTGTAGATAAAAAGTTTGATATTAATCGTTGTAAAAAATTTGAGTTGACAAAATTTTATTTTTATCAGTCATGTTTATGTATGTATGTATCATTGTATCACAAACTAATTAAAATCGAAAAAACATTTGCTCACTTAATTATTATTCCGACAACCATACTATAATTGAATAGCTTTTTATTTAGAAACTTTAACGAGTTAAAATATATAGTATTAACAATGTGTTATATCAAAATTAACAAACATACTTACATGTTATCTGCTTTGAGGGACTATAAACCATTAACTAGTGTGAATCGTTTTGTCCACTAATATTAAAAAATAAAAATAATAATAAATAATAAAAAAATAAAAATAAAATTGAAGTGTTGGTCACTATCAAGTTTTTCCAATAGTTTTTTATTCCAATAAGATATTCGTTAAGTTCATTAGTGTCAATATGATTTTTCGCCCTATAAATTCACTAATTGCTACTAGACTCTTGATCCACTAACAATTAGTGGTTTATAATCTCTCCACCTGCTTATTTTACAATACTTATTTTACAATTAGTGGCATCATATTTGATATTCTAAAATATCATAGAGCAGTACTCTGTATAAGACAATGAGACATATAACATATTATTAGGAACGTGCAGTGCTACAAAGAACGGAAATTTTTATTATCTAGTGTTTTTGTGTTTTGAAAACTCGAGCACTTGTAAGCACTTGAAAATTCTTTGGAAATTAAATAGTTTTGAAACTTAATATAAAAATCGGAAATATATATTTTGTATATGAGAAAATTTCATGTGATGCTAAATAAAGATTTTTAAAACATTTTGACTTTTATACAACCGTTTCCTAATGTCCTCGAGTTCCAATTTAATTATGATCTTTCCATGATCCATCTCACGTGCTCCAGTTACAATTTTTTTTCAGACTCCCCCGAAAATATCGAAAAAGGGTAGTTCTTGATCCCCTAATACTGTATTATTAGCTTTCTAGCCAATTTCAATTATATTGTGTAAGGTCGGTCTTCCCTTAATTTAAAGATCAACATGTAAAATTTTAGACCAATATTATTTGGGGTCCCCAAAACTCAAGAAAAACGTGAGTTATATCCTACGTTTGCCTCTTTTTGAGGGTCTTTTGGGGCTCCGCCTCATTTTCTCTCCAAATGTCACTAAGTGATAACCTTGGGATGACCCAAGGTCATTTTTAGCCTCTAAAAACTTGTTGTATTTTCTCTTTAGAAGATTCTTAAAAAATGACACACTTATGTTTTTCGTTATCCATAAAACTTCTTATGACCTTTTCGAACCCAAATAAGTTGTTTGGACCTTAGGGACACCATGTAAAAATTTTTTTCGGCATCTCGGAATTGAAACTCTAAAAACTATGAATAACCTTTTTTTTCGACTTTCGTAAGGCTGTCTCTGTCTCCGTCTTGTTTTCTACCTTTATTTCTCCCGCATATTGTAATTGACTATAGGATACTTCATATTCAGTTTCAGTCTCAAAAAACTTGTTATCCTCCCTCTTTAGACAATTCTTGAAAAAGGATACACTAGAGTGTTTGGTCAATTTTTGGGGATTCGTCTTATGACCTTTAGAACCGTGAAAAGTTGCTCAACAGCCCTAATGAAGTACTCGTGCTTTATATATATATAGGAGCATATATAACAGTCAAATAGTCTCACCAAGGGGGTCGTTAAAGGAGAATAATTCATACTCAGTATTATATATGTAGATAAGCAAATGAGTTTGTAAGGAAATAAGAAGTTCAAATAATGTATTATAGATAGTGATTAAGGATGAAATGATTAATCATCCACTAAAGTTGGTTGATCGCGCGAGATTAATAATGGTTTAAGTTTGCTTAACACAGAATTGTTTACTATTGAAAACGCTCTTGCTGCTCTATATATTAAAAGATTTAAAACACATGTTGTTCATTAACTAATAAAGATAAGTGATAAGCATTGATGATAAGGATTAGTGATAAGTGATAAGGATTAGTGATTATAATATATGGATACCCGATTCATGATTAGCAAGTTTTAGAAATTATGGAAGTTGTTACCTAATTAATTGTGTTTGACTGTTGACTAATAACGTATATTCATTAGAATTTCAAATTTATTGGCTAAAAATACTCCAACATACTTTTTAAAATGTGGACAACTAGTAATGCACGCGCAAGTCGTCAACTTAATTTGTACCGTTGATGAGTTGATCGAAGAGGTGGTAATTAAAGCTTTTATTTTAAAATGCGGTGATGATTATAATTATAATTTATAAATGATGATTAGATCATTCATCCTTTCTTATTAAGTTTCTTGATGACTAGATGATCTTTGCATTAATTAGTTGCCAGCTTACAATTACAAATATTAAAAGGGTTTCAAAAGGAATATTATCAATAATATTCTTTGTAATTTGTAAGTGGTAGAAAGCTAAAGTTTCAATTCTATGTTACCGTCCCATTAGTACTAGTAGTGAAAGTTAATACCATGACATATATATATATATATATATATGTGCTTCATTTCAATCATTTATGACCCATCTAATGATATTCATAGAATTATCCTAGGTAGATTTTTAATTATATATACGTGGCCGTTGATGGCGTATGTATATACATACATTAGGAAATTGAGCTTCAAATTAGGAAGAAAGAGGAGTTACACCAATAGGAAACAATATTGCTCATATATAACTAGGGCTACTTTTACAAAAGTCCAATAATAAATATTGAGTTACTTAAGTGAACAAAGAGAGTTACTTTTTTTTAATAATTTATCATATATATGAAAATTAGGGTTACATTTACGAAGAAAATAAGATTATTTTATTTTTATTATGTTACTAACAAGGGTTGCTCAAAAGTATGAATAAGTGTTTTCCGTATAAATTAGAGTGGTCACACCATATAGTCTGTCACACACAAGACTTGCTCGTACAACTATTAGGCTATTATGATGCTATACCAATAAAGAATTGGACTTTATTTACCAAAGATAAAAATAATTAGTTATTACACATAATAAGAAACTAAAATAGCGAGTATTACATTAATTTAGTCCTTTTATACAAAATCACAATCTATCAAGATTCATGAACCTTTTATCAATTAATGCCCTTGCCTTAATTAGTTATGTAAGTAATCCAAAAATCCCACCCTCCAAATGCCGCACTTGCTTTATGCGAAAAGAATTTAATTTTATAATTTGTTTGTTACAAGTACATTCTTCTATACCCTCAAGTTATACATCTAAGCTAATAAGCTTCGGCACTAATATAAGAGATATCCTCCCAATATTATTTGAATTTTTTTTAGATTGTGAAAATTGGGATAATTTCATTTATGCAGTCAGTTTCCATTGGTCAGATCTTCTGTCACAAATTAAATAAGATTTCAGCTAACATAGTTTGAGATCGATTCTCACCCGCCCTTATGACTCCCTAGTACCCAAAATAAAAAAAAATCAAGATCAAGAACACACGTACACCCCAAACAAAATACCAAGAGAAAGGAAGGAATCATGGAGCAATTATGGGAGAACAAATTGTCATATTAGGGAAAAAAGATCTTATTCTAAACTATACAACTCCTCTTTATGTGAATCCGTAATACGGAATTACGGATTACCCTTTATTTTCCACTAATAATCAATAAAACATAATGCTTTGTCGCACCACTATATGTAGGTATTTATTGTATCTTATTAGTAACGATTTTGGATCACTAATTGCATCTATAATATATAAAGAGATCAATCAAATCTCAATCTTACTCCGTATTATATTCATATATTTATATGTGTGTTGCCCTTTATTTTGTCATTCTCCACAACCCATGATAGATATACTACAAAAATCATGGTCACATTACCCCCCCCCCCCACACACACACACACACACAAAAAAAAATCCTAATGATTTCCCTGTAATGTTCAACAATGATTTAATGAACATATGTCCTTAAACATTATTAGTTTTCAAATGCATATACAACCTCTATTTCAAATTAGATACAACAATTAAAATTTGGTTGTTGGCCCTATTCATTTAACATACTTCGTTCAGCTTTCATTCAATTTGAAACAAAGGTAGTATTTGTAATAATAATAATAATAATAACAATAATAATAATAATAATAAAACGGGTTCAAATCTCATTCACCTCTCCTTTTAAGTGGAATATTAATTAGCTATGGGTATGGAGGGCCCATGATGCATCCACATTTCAAGCTCCAACGGGCTCTCATGTAGTAAGGGGGCGTGATAGGGTATATAAACTACTTATGGGTCTCAACCATTAGCTAGCTTAAACTTTTGGTTGAAATGATCCTCTAATATGGTGATCCGTACCTAAGGTTATATCTCAAATACTGGCCTTAGCTTATAGGTAAATTACGGTACTTTATTGCTCAACCTAATGTATAAGAGCTATAATAAATTAGTTATAATTTACATCACCTCATGCACCTTGAACTTTCTTTAAACCAATTATCTCGGAAATGGAAAACTTGATTGAAAGTTATCCCTCAACATCAAGTAATAAAATATAAACTCTAAATTTTGATCGAAAGTAAATCAATCAATCAATCAAAGCCTTAATCCTAAAAATTGGAGTCGGCTACATGAACAAAAAAAATCATTCCATATGATTATCCACATAAAACCGAAAGTAATTGTGACTTTTTTCCTTCGATTGCTCATTTGATGAAAATAATAATCCGTTTCTCCTACAATAACAATGGAAATGATATTTAGTGGTGTGAAAAAAAAATAATGCGCAATTTGACTAATGAAAGTGATCTTCCCAAATCAACAACCTCAAGTCATCCACAATCTTACTAAAATTGCATGAAAAAAAAATAATAATAATTAAAAATAGTAATACAATAATAACAACGAAGTCTTATTCCCAAATTAATTTGATATAGGTAAAACATGAATTAATATGAGACGTCGTAAAAGTCATTAAAAATAATATTATTGCAATCTATTAAAGCTGGGAAAGAATATGCTAAGAACACTAAACCAACCCAATTGGAAGTATTATTAGATACTTAGGGTCAGACGTGACTTGTATACATAGTTGTTTGTTTTACACGCTATAATATTATAAATGGATGTAAATTGAAATAAATTGACATATTAAGTTTTATTTACTAAACAATAAATAGTTAGATGAATATTATTACGTACCCTATGAGTTGTGAGATATACCCATATATAGACGGAAAAAATACTGTACTTTGCACTTACAATTATGTCATTAATTGAATTTCTGCGGGAAAAATATTGTAATTAATCTATATACTCTGTATATACGATCCACTTTCTAAACTCTTCAAGTTGTGAGTACTCAGTAGTTTTTACTTTTTACTTGGCAGACAAAATGATGGACCAAATGAAAAAGATATATTGAATACATAATATGATAACCTGATAAGTTACTTAATATCGTTGTTATGGCTTCTTTTAGATTGGGGAAAAAAATGCCTTATATGCAATCGTGTAAGGTCTTTTTATCATCCCTCATATTACCTTTTCACTCCGAATCCTTTGATTTAGGTTCCTATTTTTACCTTACGGACACCCTAGTCGATTTTTGGGATTTTTTTTCCGGGACCCCTGAACCCCAAAAAACAGTGAATAATAGCCTTTGTTTCAGGCCCCTAGAGGGGCCATCCCGGGCCCGTCACTTTTTCGCCCCGTTTTTTTTTACCACATGCTATGGACCTCCACAGGTACCCCCCACAATCGTTTTCGGCCCCTACACACCTTTAAGGATCCCTCTTATGGCCTCTTCCAGAGAGGGGAAAAACAGTCTTATATGTAATCGTCTAAGTCCTTCTTATCATCCCTCATATGACCTTTTCACCCTGAATCCTTTAGTCCGGGTTCCTATTTTTACCTTACAGGCACCCCAGTCGATTTTCGGGATTTTTTCCGGGACCGCTGAACCCCAAAAAACAATGAATAATAGCCTTTGTTTCAGGCCCTCAGAGGGGCCGCCCCGTCACTTTTTCGCCCCGTTTTTTTACCACGTGCTATGGACCTCCACAGCACCACCCACGATTGTTTTCGGTCCCTAAACACCTCTTAGGATCCCTCTTATGGCATCTTCCAGAGAGGGAAAAGACAACCTTATATGCCATCGTCTAAGGCTTTCTTATCATCCCTCATATGACTTTTTCACCCCGAATCCTTAGGTATGGGTTCCTATTTTTACCTTATTGGCACCCCGGTTGATTTCCGGTATATTTTTTTTCGGGACCCCTGAACCCTAAAAAGCAATGAATAATAATAGCCTTTGTTTCAGGCCCCCGGAGGAGCCTTCCCGAGACCCGTCACTTTTTCGCCCTGTTTTTTTACCACATGCTATGGACCTCCACATCACCCCCCACGATCATTTTCGGCCCCTAAACACCTCTTAGAATCCTTCTTATGGCTTCTTCCAAAGAAGGGAAAAACAGTACAACCTTATATGCAATCGTCTAAGGCCTTCTTATCGATCATCCCTCTTATGACCTTTTTACCTCGAATCCGTTGGTTTGGGTTCCTATTTTTACATTACGGGCACCCCAGTCGATTTCCGGGATTTTTTTTTTCCGGGACCCCTGAAGCCAATAAGACAGTGAATAATAGTCTTTGTTTCAGGCCCTCGGAGGGGCCGTCCGGGCCCCGTCACTTTTTTGCCCCTTTTTTTACCACGTGTTATGGATCTCGACTGTACCCCGCGATCGTTTTCGGCCCCTAAATACCTCTTAAGAAGTGATAGCTTGATTTTATAAGACTGGTAGAACAAAATTTTATCTATTATATACACATATTAGAGGTGAAATTTGTAGGTACCGCTATGTGTGTTTAGATATATACTTAATAAATATTGCAACCACCAAAAATTGGTCCGATGACTCAATAATGCACGATTGATAAGATATAGGTTTTTCTTTTAACCCAACTAATTAAGAGATATATCTTGAACAACTTTATATCTTAACGCGATGTGAATACCCAACTATCTATTTTATAAACCTTCAAGGACGACCAGTTTCTGATCATGTGCGTTTAATTTGTTCAAAAATATTACATATTTTGCTTTATACTCCTTACATAATTGTGTGTATATATATATATATATATATATATATATATGCTATATTTGAATTGAAGAAGGTAATAACTTTATAGAAGTGACGAAGTTAGATACATTATGGATCTAGTAATTAAAGGTAATGATAGATGCACTAACAATAGTAAGGATTTGTACAAAATCAGGTGTCACGTACGAATCCATTATATGAATAGTCCAATAGCTCATAGAAAAAGACAATCTATCTAATTGTGGTCACACTTATATTAATATAGTTAGAGCTAAACACTTGGAATTGTTTTTTTAAGGGTGCAATGGCATAGGGCATTAGCTAGTTGTAGGTGATGAATACAAATGCTTAATTCGAAGGCTTAAAAAACATTTGTATTACAGTTGTTCAACAAACAAACATATATATATATATATATATATATATAAGAAGTTGACTAGTTGAGACTTGAGACTTTCAAACTTAAGGCCATTAATTAAACTTTATATATATTATATTCCAAAGGACCTACATAAAAAGGCTCCTACTTGAGTATTGGAGTTAAAGCCTAAAGGATGTCGATAATCTAAATAGTGCAAAGAAGGACTTTGGTCTAGGTCACTCGTATTAATATATTATTGCAATAGTCGAGTAATAATTCTAGGGGAGCTGTAATATTTTAAAGAACCAAAGAAATATGTCCACATAAATTTGTAACGACATTTTTTTTTTTGTGACCTACCTATATATTAGTCTATAACGATGTGTTTTTAATTGTTTAAGCTAAGGTCTATTTTATTTTCTTTCTGTAGATCTAAGATGTTTGTGATGGAAATTGTTATCTAATTTGAAATTTTGAATCTCATATATTCGTTTAGTAAGAATTTTATAAAGTTTAGGGTTAATCTTTTATCAATCCGTACCGATGTATGTAGAAAGCGAGGTTTGCACTCGTTATACTATATGGCTCCATACTAACACTTTGTTTATAGTATGTCTCAATCATCACAGCTTAAAAGACAACTAATATAGTATATATGTCGTACCTAATATATTAACCCACATTGTGATTGCTTGTAATGCTAGAGTGATGAATGAATCAACTAATAATAAAGTTATAAAAATGATACGATCCCATTCCTAGCTAGCTAGGTGATTGAATTGAGGTCTTGTACTTAACTTTTGCTTCCATTAATACATGCTTAATTGTTTTTTTTTTTAGGGCGTCATCATGTTTTATCAGCAATCCTCACTAATTAATTAATTTGTAATATAATCCTTGTTTCTTTTATTTATTCTTTCTTCTATATATACTATAACTTTGTTGCTAATACTATTTCATATTCACAACACTTCTCATCATTCCTTTACACTACAATTAAATCTCACGCACATTATCATTTATTCTTGTGCATGAATATACGTTTGTTTCTTTGATTTGCTTCTTGTTTTCACGACAATGGTTTACTTGAACTTTTCGCCTGGAGAGGTACGTTGAATCTTGTCACTTGTACGTTAAGTTGCTAATTGTGAAATTATAGCTATAATATGAGTTGAGCTAAGTTGAGCTAATTACATACTTGAACTCAATTATTTTGGTTATCAAAGACATTTATAAGTTCACACCAAAAAAAAAAAGACATTTATAAGTAATTTCACTTAAAGATTAAAATACCGCGTATGGAATTTTGTAAGTTACGTTATAAATAAGAGATATTTGGAATAACATCACTTGATGGGTTGACGGTCGGATTTAGATTTTATTTCCTTATAATGCTTGATGCAATATTATCCCACCTTGTTTGTAGGTAAGCACCATTCGGTAGAGTGTAAGACTTTATTTTCGGATAAAATATTTTTACATTGAAAACATTTTAGATTGAAAAACTCATTTTTATAAAAGTATTCCATTTGTTTGATTTCATGTACAATTTTTTTCCATTTTTTCCATTTTATATTGTTTGGTTGAATTGGCAATCAACCTGTCAATTGTGAAGCAAAATATTTTCTTTCCATTCGGTATGAAAAATATTTCCCTTCCAATTTTGGAGGAAAATGTTTTAATAAGGTGAAAAATAATTTTTCACCTTAAGTTTACATTATGATATTTTACACCAAACCAAACAATATTAAATAGAAAAATAGTTTTTGGAAAAATTGTTTTACGCCCTACCAAATAGACTCGTAATCAAATTCCAATTTGGGAAGATGAATTGAATAATTTAAAAATGTACTCACTACCTGGGGGAATTACCCTCAATTGAGTCAAAGTAAAATAAATTAAATAATCATGCATTGACCTCAAATAATATGAGTACTTAGTACTTACCCCTTGATGGTGCCCAGCAACGTACAACAAGTTAATCGTGTCAGTGAATTATGCAGATTATTGTGTTATTTTAATTATGCATAACATTATTGTTATCAGCTCCAAAAAATTTCTAAATAAATCATGGTTTTAGCACATACATTTTTTCCAGAATTATACATACATTTTTTGTGTCAATACATTTAATATATAAATAGAATTTAGGCATGATGATCCATATATATATATATATTTGACGCATGTTGTTAGCTTTCATGCATGTTACAATTTTGTTTTTTTTAGGTATAAGATAGACACATATGTAATACTAAAGTCCACATAAAATTATTGATGTCAGTATTTTCTATAGTATTTGTTACAAATTAATTATTTGGTGCTTTTAATTTTTATAATAACCGTAAGTCCATAATTCCACAAAATAAATACTATATGTACCTTGGTTAAAGATTTGTTTTTTTTTTTTTTTTTTTTTTTTTTGTTGA